>PVJN01001732.1:0-136850 GCA_004026805.1 Lasiurus borealis
ATTTTGTAAGCACTCTAGAAGTTTAATTTCAAATGCTCCTTGTCCACACCCACATAAGCCCTGTTTCAATAAGAAGCTATTGACATAGTCATTTATAGTTACATTTTTAGAGCCTTTCATAATTTAAGATAATTTGATGCTTAATTGATATTTAATGTTTCCTTGAATGCTGTAGCCTTATGGGAAATGGAGCTCAGCAGAGTTCTATTAGTTGCATTTACTTCTGATGCATTAAGATCATCATGTTGCCTGGCTTGTGTTGCTCAGTGGTTGAGCGTTAACCTATGAACTAAAAAAATGTGGTTCGATTCCTAGTCAGGGCACATGCCTGAGTTGCAGGCTTGATCCCCAGTAGGGGGTATTCAGGAAGCATCTGATCAATGATTCTCTTTCATCATTGAGGTTTCTATCTTTCCTTCTCTCTGAAATCAATACAAAGATTTTTAAAAAGATCATCATGTAAGTCAAGAATTAGTGAGAGCAAAAGGAAGTCAATGTTGGCAGAGACTGCTCAGTATATGACTTTAGGATGCATCTAAGATGAAATCTTGTGATAACTAAAATCTCTGAGAAGATTTCATCCAATAATCCCAGGTCTATTTATATATTTTATAGATTACTTTACACGTCAAAATAAACTTTGCCATGGTTAAATTACTAATCTGTTGATTTTTAAATAGAGATTATCCTGGATTATCTGGGAGTAGATGGGATAAAACAATTTAATTACATGAGCCCTTAAAGGCAGAAAAGCAGAAAGGGAAGTGAGAAATATTGAAGCAATATGGAAAAAGTTTACCTCACTCTGTATCATTGCTGGCTTTGAAGATAAAATAAGCCGTGAACCAAGGATTATAGATGGATTCTAGAAGAATATAATAATCCCCAGCTGAGAACCTGCAAAGAAATAAGAACTCAGTCCCATAGCTTCATGGAACTGAATTCTGCCAGCAATCTGAATGATCTTCAAGCCTCAACAAAAGCTAATGGCCAACACCTTGATTTTGGCCTTATTAGACACTAAGCAGAGTTAGCAGTGAAACCCACCTGGATTTTGGATCTGGAGAACTATCATATAATAAACTAGAGGCCTGGTGCACAAAATTTATACATGGGGGGAGAAGGTCCCCTGAGCCAAGCCTGCATCCTCTCCAATTTGGGACACCTCAGGGGATGTCCGACTGCCAGTTTAGGCCCAATTCCAGTGTTCAAGCCTCAACTGGCAGTCTAACATCCCTCTCACCATCCAGGATTGCTGGCTCCTAACTGCTCACCTGCCTGATTGCCCCTAACTGTCCCTTGCCGCCAGCCTGATCACCCCTAAACACCTCTGCCTGCCAGCCTAATTGCCTCTAACTGTGCCCTCTGCCAGCCTGGTCACCACTAACTCCCTTCCCCCAACTCTGCTGGCCTGATTGCCCCTCACTGCCTTCTTCTGTTGGCCTTGTATCTCCTAACTTCCCTCATTCTGGCCTGGTTGCCCCCAACTTCCCCCCTTTGCTGGCCTGGTTGCCACTCACCCCCTCTGCCAGCCTGGTCTCCCCATCTGCCCCCAGGCCTGCCTGGTCACCCTAACTGCCTGCCTTTGCTAGCCTGGTCATTCCACACAGCCTGCTGTTCAGTCATTTGGTTGTCCCACACTAATCCCCCTAAAGGCCTGGTCACCCCATACAGCCTACAGTTCATTTGTTTGGTCATCCCTCACTAACCCCCTTGCCAGCCTGATTGCCCCATGAAGCCTGTTGTTTATTTGTTTATGTGAAGGCATCCTAACCAATTTGCATATTACCATTTTATTAGTATAGATGGTTGTTTTAAGCCACTTTTATGATACTTTGTAACAGCAATGATAGAAAAAATGAATCTAAAGTCATAAGCTTATGTTAGAAATATACAGACTGCTTATCAACAGTCATGGGATCTACCCCTGTGACTGATTCTTTTTCTTTTGTCTAATATCTGGCAAACCCACTCTATGAATCCCAAACCAAACTTATTCCTCTTGATTCTCAGTGATCATTTATATGGACATCAGGTACCCGATTAGCCACCATGTGCTTCATTTACTCACCAGGGCTGCTCCTATACTCTGTTTCTGCTCATCAGTATGAACTATAATAAATAAAATCACTTTCTCATACAATATAGACTAACATCTAGAACCTAATAACAATATCTAGTTCATTTTTTCTCTTGTTTTTGAACTTTTTATTTTTAAATATATTTAGGATTAAAGAAAAAATTCAAAGATAGTTTCATTAAAGATCTATTGAAATGTATTTTGGAGGCTTATTAAGAGTTTGAGGATTGCCATGTGTTATGATCATGTCACATAATCTATTTAATAGTGCTATCAAGAAACTAAGTTGGTTTAGACATGGCTGAATAGAAGAGCACTACCTAACTTTTCTAAGTCAGGATACATTACAATAGCAGTGGAACAGCAGTTATCCAGTGAGAAGGATCACTAAATATGGATCATGGAGGGCAAATAAAAATATTTAAATTGTATAAAATGTATATTAAAAAGAAAAACATATAAAGGATATAAGTACACAACCTTATTTTTTTCCAAGAGTGTGGAAAATCTTATTTTTTTTAAATCCTCAACTGAAGGTATATTTTTATTTTTTATTGTTTTTAGAGAGTGGAAGGAGGAGTGAAGGAAGGAGAGACATGGGGAGGGAGAGAGAGAGAGATGGGGAAAGAAAGAGAGAGAAGCATAGATTGACTGTCTCTGGTATATGTCATTACTGAGAATCAAACTCCCTAGGTATGTCCCCTCACCAGGTATTGAACCAGTAACCTTTTGGTGTATCGGATGATGCTCCAACCAAATGAGCCAATCAGGGCTATAAACTGTTTGCTTATGTTTCTTCAATAGTTTTCAAGTTGTCATTTCATAATATATAAGTTTCCATCATCTTAGAAAACTGAAAAATTTCTCTAACTTCCATTTGATTGAATATGGAGACACTAATGTGGAATAAAGGAAAATAGAGATTACACTTAGGTATCTCTACACTAACAATGCACATATGACTCTTTTTTTTTTTTAAGCTCCAGGAGTCCTATTGTGTCTGGTGCCTTCCTTACAGGCAGAAGCAAAAAGACATTGGCCATGGCCTCTTAATGGAACTTTGCTTTTCATCTTTATGGTTGAGAGCAGGGATATATAGGGTCTTACAAAATGTATACATATTTCAATAACTAATAACTGTTAAATGAAAATTAAATTTATTTATTTATTTTTATTTTTTAAATGAAATTTATTTTAATAAATACCATGTATACTAGTATGTTTTAGTAAACACTGTGTATACATATTTTTTTAGGTAATTCCTATATAAGAGGTAAATAGATGGTTTTGGCTTTGGCATTGGAAAATAAAGCAAAAAAAAAAGTGAGATCATGGATGTGAAAAGGTGATGGAAGAAGAATATTGGCAATTTTTCAATTTTTACTAGGGAAGAGGTGGCTATGTCCTTAAAGAGGGTTTCTTTCAAATCTGGTAGTTTTTATTAAAAAGCTGCCCAGGCTAAAAGATGATCTTGATTAATTTCCAAGAATGAGAGGCAACTATCAACAAATTTAAGGCCAATTTGGGTCCTGTTTACAGTTCTTTTGTATAGAATAACCATTTGTATAAACTTTACTGAGGTATTATATAGCTTCTTCTTAAGGTATCCTATTATATGAAAATACTAATTAAGGTTGAATATACCTCAGCAAGTGGAAGAATGCAATTCACTTGTATCAGTAAAATCCATTTTTTAAAAAAATTCAAACAAACACATCACTATATTAGGTGACAGATATAAATAGGACTCCAAGAATGCATCTCTCAATAGTTTTGTCTTATTGATTTTTTTCTCAAGTTCTACCTTGTTCTGGGACAGCTATGTATCTAGATACACCAGAATACAAATGTTCAATCTGACCTATTAATTTCCTGAAGATTCAAAAACAGTTTCCTCACCTAGTTTTCCTCTTAATTCCTCCTTGAAAAAAAAAAAAACTCAGTTTAACCAAGTAAGATCCATGGTGAGGGAAGAAGGAGGAATTTGAAGGTCAAGGAAAAATGAAAACCCTCTTCTCTCTTTTCCTGAATTGTATCCTATCTAATAAAAGAATAATATGCAAATTAACCATCATTCCACAACAAAAATGGTGGCACCCATAGCCACAAGATGGAAGTACCCAGTCCTCTCAACCCTGCTGCAGTCCTCCAGTCTCAGGGAGGGCTGCCACTGAGAACCTTCAGAGTAAGTGGCCTGGTGGAATGCTGCACAGAGGCCCTTCTGACCCTTTATAATAAACAAAAATAAATTTACTCCCCATGGGCCAATTCCCTCCCAAAAGTGGCACCCTGGGGTCTCAGCCTGGCAGGGGTGCACACCCTCAGGGCATGATCTCTTCCCAGCTGCAGCAGCCTGGGTTGGGTCTCATCCTGGTAGGGGCACACACCCCTATGGTGCGATCCCTTGCCAGGGAGGCAGACTGGAATTGGGTCTCAGCCTGGCAGGGGTGGGAACCCCAAGGGTATGATCCCCTCCCAGCTGTGGCAGCCTGGGGTCTCAAACACTGAGTTACACCAGCCAGGAAGATATGGAGGAATCTTAAATGTTTCTTTTTAAAATATATATATATATATATATATATATATATATATATATATATATATATATATATATATTATTGATTTTTTTACAGAGAGGAAGGGAAAGGGATAGAGAGCTAGAAACATCTATGAGAGAGAAACATCAATCAGTTGCCTCCTTCACACTCCCCAGTGGGTATGTGCCCCCAACCAAGGTACATACCCTTGACTGGAATCAAACCTGTGACCCTTGAATCTACAGACCGATGTTCCATCTACCTAGCCAAACCAGTTAGAGCTGTCCAATATGTTAAAGAAAAAAACCCTATCTAATAAAGACGGAATATGCAGAGGAGGGCAGTTGGGCATGATTGGGCTGGCAGGGGAGCAGTTAGGTGTTGATCAGCTAGCAGAGAAGTGGTTAGGGGGTGATCAGGCTGGCAGGCAGAAGTGGTTAGGGGCAATCAGGCAGGCAAACAAGCAGTTGGGAATCAGCAGTCCTGGATTGTGAAAGGGATGTCTGACTGCGTGTTTAGGCCCCACAGGCATAGGGCCTAAATAGGCAGTTTGACATCCCCTGAGGGGTCTCAAATTGGAGAGGGTGCAGGTTGGGCTGAGGGACACCCCCCTCTCAGTGCATGAATTTCATGCAACAGGCCTCTGGTATTAAATAAACAAAATTGTATTGGGAACAATTGGGGAGGGCTGCAAAAGTAGTTTAAGGAAGAAGATTAAAACCTCAACTTGACATTTTACTGTCTTATTTGCTTGACTCCCGGAGGTGGTTGACAATAGTACATCATTGTTTGGTGGGGATTTTTAGAGATTCTCAGATGGGTTAGAGCAGTGGTTGGCAAACTTATTAGTCAACAGAGTGGCAAACCACAGCTTGCAAGTGAGCCGCAGTTTGCCAACCACTGGGCTAGAGCCTCCTAAATACCTCAGCAAGTCCACCATTCAGTTTCTAGAATTTTCAGAAGTACTTCAGTTTTCTTAATGCTGTATTCCTAAGTCATTTCTGTGCTTTGGCACCTTCTCTATTCTATATCTATTTAGTATGCATACTTTGCAGTTTCTGTCTGGCTATAACCATGATGTCACAGATCAGTCTACATGTCCAGAATGTAAGAAGGGAGAAGTGGACCTTGAACTCTCATGGACAAAATTAAATATAAATGAAATATCTTCTGTAGTGGCAAAGGAGCTGATGGAAAAGAAGATTAAATCGTGATGGAACAAAAAGAAAGGTAGATTGTTCATGTGTTTCATTTAAATAGTACCCTTTGGTCCTGAATGATGCTTGTTGTTTTTCCTGTACTATCTACTTGATAGAAGTATACATTTATCAACCACAACACAGGCAATGGAGAATAAGGTAAATGGTGAAAAAGCAGAGAATGCTATATAATAAAAAGGTGAAAGGAGAATCTATATAAATTATAAGAAAACAAGTCAACAAGCAGAGCAAAAAAAAACCTGACAATATTTCACATAGTGCTATGGAAATTAAAATATTGAGATTTAGAATATATTTTCATAGGTTGGGAAATTAATATAAGCCTAGGGAAAAAAGCACAAGCAAAACTAGCGTAGCTTGAGGCAATGAGAAAAAAGGGCCAGAGACCAGAACTTTTGACGGAACTGGCCCGAGGCCAAGTCATGTTTGTGATGTTTTCTTTTGTTCTCATTCCTTCCTGAACTTTCTTGTTCTCTGTCTTATCCTGGGGGTTGGTGATGAGAGAGTGGGTTCTCTCATACTAATGACAGCAAATCTGGTAAACAAACTCATAATGACAAATGAAAGATAAAGTAAAAATAACAGGCTTTGGTGTCAGACAAACCTGGACTCAGATCCTAATTCTGCCTATTTTTTAGTCCATTTCTTAGATGTACTAGAGGCCTGGTGCATGGAATTTATGCATGGGAAGGTGTTTCCCTCAGCCCAACAATCACCCTCTTCAATCTGGGACCTCTTGGGGGATATCCTACTGCTGGTTTAGGCCCTATCACAATCTGGAAGTACTGTCTCCTAATTGCTCACCTGCCTGCTTCCTGATCGCCCCCAACTGCCCTCCCCTGCTGGCCTGATCGCTCCAAACTGGCTTGCCTTGCAGACCTGGTCACCCCCAACTCCCCTCCACTGGTAGCCATCTTATGACAATGTGGAGGTGGCCATCTTGTGATGGTCATCTTGTGATGATGTGGGGGTGGCCATCTGTGGCGACATTGCGGTGGCCATCTTTTGACAACGTTGTGTGGTGCCACCTAAGCTTTTATTATATAGGATGGTCTTGGGTAGCTTTCTGAAAATATCTTAATGTGTTTTTAAAATAAGAATAATCATGTCTATCACCCTGCATTGCTTTTTAAAAATATATATTTTATTGACTTTTTACAGAGAGGAAGGGAGAGAGGTAGAAAGTCAGAAAAATCGATGCGAGAGAGACATCGATCAGCTGCCTCCTGCACGCTCCACAGTGGAGATGTGCTCACAAGCAAGGTACATGCCCCCGACCAGAATCGAATCTGGGACCTTTCAGTCTGAAAGCCGACACTCTATCCACTGAACCAAACCGGTCTCAGCCTGCATTGCTTTTTATGAAGATGAAAGTAATGTCTATAAAGCACCTAGAAGGGTATGTTGGATATAGTAGATGGTTATTAAATGGAGAAGCTCTTTTGAACTTACTGTACTCTTCTTCTCAAGACCATATTTATAATTACATATGATTCTTAAATTCATTATACCAAAGGAATATCAAGTAGATTTCAAGGGCCAGGGAAGATATTTTTATGTCATTATCATTTCTAAATTTTGTAAAGTTGATATAATGCATAGGGTCTCTTGTAAAGGGATATAATAAGCGATTTCATTTAATTCTCACAACATCTCTATGAGCTAGATACTACTACTATTTCCATTTTATGAAAGAGGAAACTAAGGCACAAAAATATGAATAATTAAAACTGCCAAAGTTCACAGAGTTAGAAAATTAAATAGTGAAGAATATAATATTCTACTTAAATATGGTGATATGAGATCCTTTATGGTACAAGAGAAAGACTCTTCTGCAAAAGGTCAACAAGGTACTAAATATTTACATTTGGCAAATGAGTACTGTACTCCTGCTCAGATGATCCAATTAACAAAGTAAGATATTGAGGATTAAAACCCATAACGATAAAATAGCTGCCATTTGTTGAGTATTTACCATATGCCAGGCAGGATACTATATGCTCTATATACTTGGTTGTATTTGTTACTTATAACAATTGTTCAGTATGACATTGATCTCATTCCTATTTCATACATGAAGATTATAGGGGTCAAGTAACTTGCTCAAGATTACAGGGTTATGAAGTTGTAGCACTGTAATGCAAACCCTAAACTGTCTTCTACTAGGCTGTGCCAAAGATTGTGCATTTTCCCTGCACATGTCTGTGCAGAAAAGAACAGTTTTTCTCACTTCTTCTCTGAGCACTACTGGCTCAGGTGGGAAGTTCCAATCCAACTTTCAAAGCCATTCTCCATCACGGATAACTTGTACTAAAAAGCCTAGATAGTCACTTAAAAGTAGCACTTTGGAAGTAATGCCTTTAATGTTTTCAAAAGTAGGAAGGCATTTTGTGAGAATATTTTTCTTCTTTATATTTAGCCTTTTATTTTGGTTTGAATCATACTGCAGGTTAGTTTCACTGAGAACCAACTATAATCTGATTCCATCTCTTGTAATAATGAAATATCTAGTACAACGGTTTACAAGTAAAATTCTGAAAACTGCTTTTTTGTTTGATTTTGAAATTTTGCTTACTGACATTTTGAACAGAATTTTCAGTAATTTTAATAAATAAATACACAATGTTAGCATTATTCACCTCATGAACTCATATAACTCTTAAGGATTAAGTAACTACATAACATCTGAAACTGTATTAAGCATTGAAAATTAAATTATGAGGATAGGAAAAAAAAAATGGTGGCGGAATAGACGGACATGTCCAGAGCCTTGTCCTGAGAAGACAGTGATAACAGTTGAGGGTCTCACTGGGAGTGTTTGTTGGCAAGGTAAGAAACATTTATCCTCCAGGAGAAGGTGGGAGATTGCTGGACAGGGCTCCTCTGACCAGGCAGCCCCACTGCCATGAGTTTTTGTCTCCTGGAGCCACCAGTGCGAACACGGAGACCACACCATCTTTCAGAGGAAAGTGTATGTCTACAGCTGTCTGAAAAGCTAGATGCAGCACCAACCGAAAAACCAGGGGACCCAGAACACCACTCTCCAATCGGTGCAAACACTCGGACTCAGAGGAGCTCCATATGCCACATGGAAAGGTCAAATTTGTTCTGGGATAAGGTGAGGTCTCCTGTCCCCCTGGGGGAAAGCTGCTCTTAAGAGAAATCAATGGATGCAGGGCAGGGTGTGATCCATAAATGTGGAAGCGAGCTCTCAGAAATGTTAACAGAGGGGAGCTCTAGAAAACAACCCATTTTAATCTGAGGCAGAAGGATAACCTGGGAGTTATTACAGTGTCCCGGGTGCTCAAACATAAGCAGGGAAGAGGGAGAACACAGAATGCACTCTTTCCTCTTCAGACCCTGGCTTCTGATTGCTAAGCCCAATACACAGGATCATGCAATTAGAGATATCCTGAGAGACTGCAGGGGAAAGTTGTTTTTTTTTTGAACCTGGAGATCTGAGTGCAGAATAATCATCAGAGAATCAGCTCTGGGGCAACCTACCCCCACAAACTGGTATTTAGTAGCACAGAGTAAGCAGGCTCTAAGCACAGGCTAGAGAGGTCCTATGCGTAGTCTCAGAGGTAAATTCCGAAACACTGCCATCCAGCGGATGACTCACAAATTGACACTCACATAATCACAAAAGAATAAAGAGATTAAGACACACCTCAGCAGTGGAATGCAGCGAACTGCAATACCCTCAAGACTGGGAAACAGGAGTGCCAAACAGAACAACAGTGTACGTGAAGGACCTCCACTACTACCCATTCTATTGTTTTATTTTTATTTTTTTAATTTTTTTGTATATTTTAATTTAAAAGGCTATTTTTTTCTCTTTTCTCCTCAATTGATTTTACCTATTAATTGCATTTTTATTTTCAACTAGTATTATCACTACTACTATTTTATCTTTTGAAAAAAAAGAGGTGTCATTTTATTTTCTCTTTATTTTACTTTGGGATTAGAGTTCGACATTCTATTTTCATCTTTCCTTTAGCATAATTTTACCCTATTTCAACTCTACCTTTATTCCAACATTCTCTTCCTGACTTTCCCCATTTTGTTGTCTTGTTTCTCTTTCCCTTTTCCAACTTTAGATTTGCCCTATTCTTTCTTTTTACCTGCTTAAAATTTCACCCCACTTATATATCTAATTTCAAATCCCCTACTCCAAGACCATAAAAAACTTTCTTCTCTGTCTTTACTATCCACAAAATTGTTTTTTCTCTATGTCCTTTTGTTGTTGTTTGCCTGAACAGTGATTATATTGATTTTTTAAATAATTTTTTGTGATTATTTTAGCTCATTCTACTCATTCTATTTTGCTTTTTGTTTGCTTTGTCTTTTACCTCTGTTTTCCTTCTCCTCCCTTGATGTTAGTTGTTATTTCTGGTTTGGATTAATCTCCAGGTACTTGTTGCCCGCATTTGTTGAGATTAGTGGCTGTTCTATGTGAGATTTCTCCTCACATATATAATTTGCTCCTTTTTTCTTTCTTATTCACTTTCTTTCCTCTCTTACTTTTTTCCTTTCTCTTTTCTTCTTCTTCTCCTTCATTTTTTCTTCTTTCTTTCTCTTTTCTCCCAATTTGATTTTGACACTTCTTTCTTTTCTTTATTCCTCATTTCTCTTTTCTTATTTCTCTACTTACCTCTAATTTCTCTTCCATTGGTGGTCACCTTATTAATGGTTATTAACATCGTGAATACATTTCTGTTCAGTGCCTTGTGTGTTGTACATGGTCGTGTTGTAGTTTGTCTCTTTAAATGAATGTAGGAGAGAGAAATACATAACCAGACACCCAGAGAAGAAAGACCATGAGAAGACAAAGAAACAGCCTGCATATGAAAGAAAAGCAAGTATTACCAGAAAAAGAAATAAACTAAATAGAAGCAAACAACCTGCCAGAAAATGAGTTCAGAGAAATGGTAATGAGATGGCTGAAAAGAATGGAAGAAAAAATAAAAAATATGAATGAGAGTCAAGAGGATATGAAGAACAGTCAAGAGGAAATGAAAAATGACATTGCTGGTGTAAAGAACTCATTAGAAATAAAAAATGACATTGCTGGTGTAAAGAACTCAATAAAAAACATAAAAAGTAAACTAGAAGAGACAGAGGACCACATCAGTGAGCTAGAAGACAAAGTAGGAAAAAATACCAAAGTATAGCAGCTGCTAAAAAAAAAAAAAATTAAAAAGCTAGAGGAGAGCCTAAGAGAACTTTGGGATAACACGAAAAAAACAACAACATCTGCATAATTGTGGTTCCAGAAAGAGTGGAAACTGTGCAAGAAATAGAAAACCTGTTTGAAGATATAATGACAGAAAACTTGCCTGATATAGGAAAGAAAATACCAACACAAATCCAAGAAGCTCACAGAGTCCCAACCAAAATAAACCCCAAAAAACTGACACCAAGGCACATTATAATAAAATTGACAAACACCAACAATAAAGTAAGAATCTTAAAAGCAGCCAGAGAAAACAGAAAGTTACCTACAAAGGGATGTCCATAAGACTAGCAACTGTTTTTTCAAAAGAAACTCATCAGGCCAGAAGGAAATGGAATGAAATATACAAAGTAATACAAAGGAAGGTTCTGAATCCAAGAATACTATACCCAGCAAGGCTTTCAATCAAAATTGAAGGTGAAATCAGGAGCTTCACAGAAAAAAAAGGACTAAGGGAATGTATTACCACCAATCCAGCAACGCAAGAAATGTTAAAGGGTCTGCTGTAAAAAGAAAGAAAGAAAGAAAGGAAGAAAGAAAGAAAGAAAGAAAGAAAGAAAGAAAGAAAGAAAGAAAGAAAGAAAGAGAAGAAGGAACACAGGCATAAAGAATAAATATGACGACAGATAAGTACCAATCAATAATAAATTTAAATGTAAATGGATTAAATGCTCCAATGAAAAGACCAACGGTAACCTATTGGATAAGAAAGCATGATCCATATATCTGTTGTCTACAAGAAACCACGTCAGAAAAAGAGATGCACGCAGACTGAGAGTGAAGAGATGGAAGATAGTGTTTCAGAACAATGGAAATGAAAAATAAAAGCTGAGGTTTCAATACTTATATCTGACAAATTAGATCTCAAATTGAAGGACATAACAGGAGATAAAGAAGGCCACTACTTAATATGAAATGGAACAATCCAACAAGAAGAAATAACTCTAATAAAAATATATCCACCCAATATAGGAGCACTTAATACATTAAAAAACAAACTCCTGGACTATATTAAGGGAGAGATTGAGCAATAGAATCATAGTAGGAAACTTTAATACCACTCTGTCACCACTGGACAAATCCTCTAAATAATAATAAAAAAATAGCAAAGAAACATCAATCCTAAATGACTCACTATATCAGAAGGAATTAATAGATATCTTCAAAATATTTTACCCCAAAGCCACATAATATACATTCTTCTCCAGGACATATGGGTCATTATCAAGGATAGACCATATATTGGGTCATAGCCAAAGTGTCTTCAAATTCAAGAAGATAGAAATCATATCAAGCATTTTCTCAGACTGTGGCAGAAAACTGGAAATCAACTAAAATCAAAACATTATAAATAAATCAAACACATGGAGACTAAACAGCATATTATTAAACAACAACTGGGTAACCAGAGAGATCAAGTAAGAAATAAGAAAAACATCATGGCAACAAATGACAATGACAACACAGCAATACAAAATTTATGGGACACAGTGAAAGCAGTCTTGAGAAGCTAGTTCATTGCCCTACATGCCTACTGCAAAAAACAGAAAACAATGGTAATAAATGTCCTAACCCTACAACTCAAAGAGCTAGAAAGGTAGCAACAAGAAAAGCCCAATGTACGCAGAAGGAAGGAAATAGTAAAGATAAGAGGAGAGATATACAACATGGACCAAAGAAACAATTAAAAAGATTAACAAAACCAATAGCTGGTTCTGTGAAAGGACAAACAAGATTCATGGACATCTAGCCAGGCTAACCAAGAGGCAAAGAGAAAAGGACCAAATAAACAAAATAAGAAAAGAAAAAGGAGAAATAACTACAGACCCGGTTGAAATACAAAGGGTTGTTAAAAAATACTATGAACAACTCTATTCCAACAAATTGGACAACATACAAAACATGGACATATTCCTAGAAAAATATAAGCTTATGAAACTCAATCAGGAAGAATCTAAACATCTCCATAGTCCAATAACTATGGAAGAAATTGAAGCAGACATCAAAAAGCTTCCAGCAAAGCAAAGCCTGGGACCAGATGGCTATACAGGAGAGTTTTACCATACATTAAAGGAAAAATTAAAACCTATGCTCCTCAGACCATTAAAAAATATTCAAGAAGAAGAAACACATCCAAACACCTTGTATGAAGTCAGCATCACCCTAATACCAAAACCAGATAAAGACAACACAAGGAAAGATAATTATAGGCCATTATATCTCTTGAACATAGATGCCAAAATCCTCAACAAACTTCAAGCAAATCGGATCCAGTAGTAGATCAGAATGGTCATACACCATGACCAAGTAGGATTATTCCCGGGATTGCAAGGATGGTACAATATCCGCAAGTCAATAAACTTGATACATCACATAAACAAATTGAGAGATAAAAATCACATAGTCATATCAATTGATGCAGGAAAAGCATTTGACAACATCCAAAACTGTTTCTTGATAAAAACTCTCAGCAGGGTGGGAATAGAAGAACCATTGCTCAACAGCATAAAAGCCATATATGATAAGCCCACAGCTAACATCATACCGAATAGGAAAAAATCAAAACCCTTTCCTCTAAGAACAGGAACAAGACAGGGATGCCCACTATCACCTCTCCTGTTTGACATAGTAATGGAATTATTAGCCATTGCAATTTGACAAGAAGAAGAAATAAAAGGCATCCAAATTGGAAAAGAAGAAGTAAAGCTGTCCTTATTTGCAGATGACATAATACTGTACATAAAAAACCCAGAGGACTCCATCCAAAAACTAATTTACTTAATAAATGAATTTAGCAATGTATCAAGATATAATATTAATGCCAAGAAAACTGTGGCATTTCTATACACCAATACTGAAATTACAGAAATAGAGACTAAAAAAGTAATTCCATTTACCATTGCACCAAAAAAATTAAGATACCTAGAAATAAACCTAATAAAGGTGGTAAAAGACCTATATGTAGAAATTTACAGGACACTGAAAAAAGAGATAGAGGAAGATGTAAACTTATGTAAGAGTATTCCATGCTCATGGATTGGGAGATCAACATCATTACAATGTCCCTACTACCCAAAGCAATCTATAGATTCAATGCAATACCCATTAAAATAGCCACAATGTATTCCAGAGACCTAGAAAGAATTCTTCAAAGATTCATCTGGAACAAAAAAAGACCATGAATAGCCACAGTAATCCTGAGAAAGAAGAATAAAGTAGGTGGTATTTCAATTCCAGGTTTCAAGCCATATTTCAAAGCAACTCTTATCAAAATAGCCTGGTAATGACACAAGAACAGACATATAGACCAATGAAATAGAATAGAGAATCCAGGTATCCAACCAAACCACTATGCTCAATTAATATTTGAAAAAGGAGACATGAACATATAATGGAGCCAATATAGCCTCTTCAATAAATGATGTTAGGAAAATTGGACAGATATATGCAAAAAAATGAAACTGGACCACCAACTTACACCAATACAAAAATAAACTTAAAATGGACATGGGAGTTAAACATTAGATGAGAAACCATAAAAATACTAGAGGAATCCACAGGCAGCATAATCTCAGACATATGCCGAAAGAACTTCTTCACTGATATTGCTCCAAGGGCATTGAAAGCTAAAGGAAAAATAAACAAATGGGACTACATCAAAATAAAAAGCTTTTGCACAGCAAAAAAAAGCATCAATAGAACAACAAGAAAGACCACTGTATGGGAGAACATATTTGCAAATGTTATCACTGATAAAGGTTTAATCTCCAACATCTAAAGCCAACTTATACAACTTAATAAAAGAAAGATAAACGATCCGATTTAAAAAAATGGGCAATAGATCTAAAAAGACCCTTTTCAAAAGACGACAAATGGAAGGCCAAGAGACACATAAAATCTTGTTCAAAGTCTATAATTATCTGAGAGATGCAAATCAGAACTACAATGCAATACCTTCTTACACCTGTCAGAATGGCAATCATCAGCAAATCAACAAAAGACAAGTGTTTGCGAGGATGCGGAGAAAAAGGAACCCTTGTGCCCTGTTGGTGGGAATGCAGACTGGTGTAGCCACTGTGGAGAACAGTATGGAGTTCCCTCAAAAAAAAAACAAAAATGGATGGTCCATTTGACCCAGCAATCCCACTCTTAGGAATATATCCTAATGAACTAGATACACCAATGAAAAAGGATTTATACACCCCTATGTTCATAGCAGCAGAATTTACAATAGCTACAATTTGGAAACAGCTATGTGCCCGCAGCAGATGAGTGTATCAGAAAACTCTGGTTCATCTACACAATGGAATTCTATGCTACCATAAAAAAGGATTTCTTACCAGTTGCAGCAACCTGGATAGAACTGGAGAGCCTTATGCTTAGTAAAATAAGCCAGTCAATGAAGGAGAAACACCACATGATCTCACTCATTTGTGGATAATAAAGAACATTATAAACTGATGAACAAAAGGATACATACAGAGGTAGAAAAGCATCACAAAGACTGTCAAATTATAGCAGAAAGTTTAAGGAGAGCTGAGATAGATTAGAGATCAACCAAAGACTTGTATGCATGTATATAAGTATAACCAATGAACACAAGACCCTGGGGGGTTGGGTTATGCCTGGAAGGGGGGATAATGGAGAGATATGTATACATGTAACACAATAAAAATGGAAAAAGTATTCAAAAAATAAAAATAAATTAAAAATATAAACCTTTTGCACAGCCAAAGAAATCATCAACAAAACAACAAGAAAGCCCATTGTATGAGAGAACATTTTGCAAATGTAATCAGTAATAAAGGTTTAATCTCCAACATCTATAGCCAATTTATACAAGTTAATAAAAGGAAGATAAATGATTTAATAAAAAAAAAATGGGCACTGGACCTAAATAGAACCTTTTCGAAAGATGACAGAAAGAAGGCCAAGAGAAACATGAAAACATGTTCAAAGTCACTAATTATCTGAGAGATGTCAATCAAAATGACAATGCGATATCATCTCACACCTGTCAGAATGGCAATCATCCACAAATCAACTAAAGATAAGTGTTAGCGAGGATGCGGAGAAAAAGGAACCCTTTTGCACTGTTGGTTGGAATGCAGACTGGTGCAGCCACTGTGGAGAACAGTATGGGGTTTCCCCAAAAAACTAAAAATGGAACTTCCATTTGACCCAGCAATCCCATTATTAGAAATATATCTTGAGAAATTAGAAACACCAATGAGAAAGGATTTATGGACCCCTATGTTCATAGCAGCACAATTTACAATAACTACAATTTGAAAACAGCCTAGGTGCCCATCAGCAGATGAGTGGTTCGGGAAACTATGGTTCATCTACATAATGGAATACTATGCTGCAATAAAAAAGAAGGAATTCTTACATTTGCAGCAACTTGGATGGAACTGGAGTGCATTATTCTAAGTGAAATAAGTCAGTCAGTGAAGGGGAAACACCACATGATCTCACTCATTTGTATATGATAATGAACATTATAATCTGATGAACAAAAGATACTAGATACAGAGGTAGTAAAGCATCACAAAGGCTGTCAAAGTACAGCAGGAAGATTAAGGATGTGGGGTAGATAAGAGATCAAACAAAGAACTTGTATGCATGCATTTAAGCATAACCAATGAACACAAGACACTGGGGGTTAGG
Source organism: Lasiurus borealis (assembly GCA_004026805.1). Lineage (NCBI taxonomy): Eukaryota > Metazoa > Chordata > Mammalia > Chiroptera > Vespertilionidae > Lasiurus > Lasiurus borealis. The sequence continues at coordinate 16,744 of PVJN01001732.1, forward strand.
TTATGCCTGGGAGGGGGTGGTTGGGAATATATGTGTACATGTAAAATATTAATAAAAAATTTAAATAGAATGTATATTAAAAACAGAATATTAAATTATGAGGATAAATCCCTACTCTCACAGATCTCAAAGGTTAGCAATCAGATCTACCAGATTCTACTCTTTATTCCTTCATTCATTCATCAGTCACTTATTGAGCATGTGCCATGTTCTAGGTATTATCTTAGGAAGGGATAAAAACAAATCATAATTGATATATACTGAGCACAGTTTTAAATACACTGCATGTATTGACTCATGTAATCATCCCGACAAGTGTTTGAGGTAGATTCTATTATTTTTATCTTACATTAAAAATGGAAATCTGAGATGGTAACTGGTCAATTAATCTGCCCAAGGTTAAAGTAGTAGAGCCAGGGAGATATTCCATTTCATAACTATTATGTAAAACTGCTTTCAACAGTAAATAGTGCCTGCCTTTAAGGTGATTGTAGTCCAGCAAAATAAACTGAAAATTTAAATCAAGCTGTTGCAAAGCATTGTTATCTATGATATAGGATTCATAGGATGTTATGGCAATATGATATAGGGCTAGCTAACATAGTTTAGAGAGTTTTGAAATGAATATAAATGAGCCAGTCATAGAAAGAAAAATATCACCTGATCTGATATGTAGAATCTAATGAACAAAATAAATATCAAACAAAATACATCCAGAAACATGGAAGCATAAAACAAATTGATGAATCTCAGAGGAGGTGCAGAATAAACAAGAAGAAATGAAAAATAACATCACTGCTATAAAGAACTCAATAGAAAGCATCAAAAGTAGACTAGAAGAAGCAGAGGACCGCATCAGTGAGATAGAAGACACGGTAGGAAAAAATACCCAAGTACAGCAGCTTCTAGAAAGAAAAAGTAAAAAGCAAGAGGAGAGCCAAAGGTAACTTTGGGATGCCATGAAACAAAACAACATCCACATAATTGGGGTTCCAGAAAGAGTGGAAACTGAGCAAGGATTAGAAAACCATTTTGAAGAAATAATGTCAGAAAACTTCCCCAATATAGAAAGAAAAAACCCACTCAAATCCAAAAAGATAACAGAGTCCCACACAAAATGAACCCCCAAAAACCGACACCATGTCTCATTGTAATTAAATTGGTAAACACCACCAACAAAGTAAGAATCTTAAAAATGGCCAGAGAGAAACAGAAAGTTACCTGCAAAGGAACACCATAAGACTAGCTTCAGATTTCTCAACAGAAACTCATCAGGCCAGAAGGGAATGAAATGAAATATTCAAAGTCATGTAAAGGAAGGGTGTGAATCTAAGAATAATATACCCAGCAAGGCTTTCAATCAAAATTGAAGGTAAAATCAGGAGCTTCACAGACAAAAAAGGACTAAGGTAATTTATTACTACCAAACCAGCAATGCAAGAAATGTTAAAGGGTCTGCTGTAAAAAAAGAAAAAAAGGAAAAAAAAAGAAATAGGAAGGGAAGAAGGAACACAGGGTTAAAGAATAAAAATGGTGACAGATAAGTACCTATTAATAATAACTTTAAATGTAATCGGATTAAATGCTTCAATCAAAAGACATAGGGTGACTGGATAAAAAAACATGATCCATATATCTGCTGTCTACAAGAAACCCACATCAGAAAAAGAGATGCAAAGAGATTTAGGTGAAGGGATATAAGATGGTATTTCAGGGAAATGATAATGAAAAAAAGCTGGGGAGGCAATAATTATATCCAACAAATTAGATCTCAAAATGAAGGACATAACAAGAGATAAAGAAGGCCACTTCATAATACTAAAGGGAACAATCCAACAAGAGGAAATAACTCTGGTAAACATATATGCACCCAATACAAGAGCACCTAAATACATTAAAAAAACAAAACAAAACAAAAACAAACTCCTGGAGGATATTAAGGGAGAAACTGACAGCAATAAAATCATAGTAGGACACTTTAGTACCCCAATGTCACTACTGGACAAATCCTCTAAACAAAAAAATCAACAAAGAAACATCAATCCTAAATGACTCACTATACCAGATGGAATTAATTGACATCCTCAGATAATTTCACACCATTGCCACAGAATAGACACTCTTCTCCAGTGCACATGGGTCATTTTCAAAGATAGACCATATATTGGGTCATAAGCAAAGTCTCTTCAAATTCTGAAAGATAGAAATCATGTCAAGCATTTTCTCAGATCATAGTTGCATAAAATAGGAAATCAACTACAATAAAAACTATCCAAAGAAATCAAACATATAGAGACTAAACAGCATGCTATTAAACAATGACTAGGTAAACAGAGAGATCATGGAAGAAATAAAAAACATCATGGCAACAAATGGCAATGCAATAGAACAATACAAAATCTATGGGACCCAGTGAAAACAGTCTTGAGAGGGAAGTTCATAGCTCTAAATCCTATTGCAAAAAAAAAAAAGAAAAAGAAAAAGAAAAGAAAAAGAAAAAAACAGGAAACAATGGTAATAAATTTTCTAACCCTACAACTCTAAGAGCTAGAAAGAGAGCAACAAGAAAAGCCCAATGTATGCAGAAGGAAGCAAATAGTAAAGATCAGAGCAGAAAAAAAACAACATGGAGACCAAAGCAACAATTCAAAAGATCAACAAAACCAAGAGCTGGTTCTTTGAAAGGATACACAAGATTGATGGAACTCTAGCCAGGCTCATCAAGAAGCAAAGAGAGAAGACCCAAATAAACAAAATCAGAAATGAAAGTTGAGAAATAACAGCAGGCCCCATCAAAATACAAAGGAGTGTTAAAAAATACTATGAAAAACTCTATTCCAACAAATTGGACAACCTACAAGAAATGGACATATTCCTAGAAAAATATAACCTTCCAAAACTCAAAACTTAATCAGGAATAATCTAAACATCTCCATAGTCCAATAACTATGGAAGAAATTGAAGCATACATCAAAAAGCTTCCAGCAAACCAAAGCCCGGGACCAGATGGCTACACAGGAGAGTTTTACCAAACATTCAAGGAAGAATTAAAACCTATCCTCATCCGACTATTCACAAATATTCAAGAAGAAGGAAAACTTCCAAACATGTTCTCTGAAGCCAGCATCATCCTAGTATCAAAACCAGATAAAGACAACACAATGAAAGAGAATTATATGCCAATATCTCTCATGAACATAGATGCCAAAATCCTCAACACAATTGGATCAAATCGGATTCAGCAGCAAATCAGAAAGATCATACACCATGACCAACTAGTATTCATCCCAGGAATGCAAGGATGGTACAATATCCCCAAGACAATAAACGTCATACATCACATAAACAAATTGAGAGATAAAAATCACATAGTCATATCAATTGGTGCAGAAAAAACATTTGACAAAATCCAAAACAGTTTCTTGATAAAAACTCCTAGCAAGGTGGGAATAGAAAGATCATTCCTCAACATCATAAAAGCCATATATGATAAGCCCACAGCTAACATCATACTGAATGGGCAAAAACTAAATCCATTTCCTCTAAGAACAGGAACAAGACAGAAATGCCCACTATCACCTTTCATGTTCGACATAGCACTGGAAGTATTAGCCATTGCAATTTGACAAGAAGAAGAATTAAAAGGCATCCAAATTAGAAAAAAAAGAAGTAAAGCTGTCCTTATTTGCAGATGACATGATACTGTACATACAACACCCAAAGGTCTTCATCCAAAAAGTAATTAACTTAATAAATGAATTCAGCAATGTAGCAGGATACAAATTTATTGCCATGAAATCTGTGGCATTTCTGTACAGTAATAGTGAAATTACAGAACTAGAGACTAAAAAAGAAATCCCATTTACCATGGCACCAAAAATATTAAGATACCTAAGAATAAACCTAACTAAGGAGATAAAAGACCAATGCAGAAAACTACAGGACACTGAAAAAATAGATAGAGGAAGATGTAAACAGATGGAAGAGCATACCATGATCATGGATTGGGAGAATCAACATCATTAAAATGTTCATACTACCCAAAGCAATCTATAGATTCAATACACTACCCATTAAAATACCAATGACATATTTCACAGACCTAGAAAGAACTCTTCAAAGATTCATCTGGAACAAAATAAAAGACTGCAAATATCCACAGCAATCCGGAGAAAGAAGAATAAGGTAGGTGGGATCTCAATACCAGATTTCATGCTATATTACAAAGCAACTCTTCTCAAAACAGCCTGGTACTGGCACAAGAACAGACATATAGACCAATGGAATAGAATAGAGAATCCCGGTATCCACCCAAATGACTATGCTCAATTAATATTTGACAAAGGAGGCATGAATATACAATGGAGACAAGATAGCCTCTTCAATAAATGGTGTTGGGAAAATTGGACAGATACATGCAAAAAAATGAAACTGGACCACCAACTTATACCAAATATGAAAATAAACTCAAAATGGATACAGCACTTAAACATTGGACGGGAAACCATAAAAATACTAGAGGAATCCACAGGCAGCACAATCTCGGACATATGCCAAAAGAACTTCTTCAATGATACTACCCTAAGGGCTATGGAAACTAAAGAAAAAATAAAGAAATGGGACTACATCAAAATAAAATCATTTGCACAGCAAATGAAACCATCAATAAAACAACACGAAAGCCCACTGTATGATAGAACATATTTGGAAATGTTATCACTGTAAAGTTTTTATCTCCAACATCTACAGCTGACTTATACAACTTAATAAAAGGAAGATAAATGATCCAATATAAAAATGGGCATCGGACCTAAATACAACCTTTTTGAAAGACAATAGAAGGAAGGCCAAGAAACACATGAAAACATGTTCAAAGTCACTAATTATCCGAGAGATGGAAATCAATACCACAATGAGATACCATCTTACACCTTTCAGAATGGCAATCATCAACAAATCAAGAAATAACACGTGTTGGTGAGGATGTGGAGAAAAACAAACCCTTGTGCACTGTTGATGGGAATGCAGACTGGTGCAGCCACTGTGGAGAACAGTATGGAGTTTCCTCAAAAAACTAAAAATTGAACTCCCATTTGACCTAGCAATCCCACTCTTAGGAATATATCCTAAGAAATTAGAAAAAACAATCAGCAAGGGTTTATGCACCCCTATGATCACAGCAGTACAATTTACAATAGCTAAAATTTGGAAACAGCCTAGGTGCCTATCAGCAGATGAGTGGATCAGAAAACTATGGCACATCTACACAATTGAATTCTATGCTGCCATTATAAGGAATGAATTCTTACCATTTGCAGCAACCTGGATGGAACTGGAGGGCCTAATGCTCTAATGCTAAGTGAAATAAGCCAGTCAATGAAGGAGAAACCCCACATGATATCATTCATTTGTGGATAATAAAGAACATTATAAACCGATGATCAAAAGGATAGATACAGAGGCATTAAAGCATCAAACAGACTGTCAAATTACAGCAGGAAGATGAAGAAGAGGTGGGGTAGATAAGCGATCAACCAAAGGACTTATATGCATTCATATAAGCATAACCAATGAACACAAGACACTGGGGTGTTGGGGTATGCCTGAGAGGTGTGGCAATGGGAAGATATGAATATATGTAACACAATAAAAATTTAAAAAATAAAAGGAAAAAAATAAAGAATATACAACCAGCATGATATATTTTTGGCTAAAGAAGTAATTCTGGGCACTGCTTCAGAAGGAAAAAATAATCAATCAGTTTATCTTTGTCATTATTTTTATTTGCATTTTTAGTTTAAAGATAATAATTTAATAACTGAATAAAAATAATTTAATAACTGTTTAATTTACATTAAACAGTTTCAGGGCAGTATTATTCTCATTATACATATTCAGTTTCTGAAGTATAACTGAGTATGAAACAATTAATGTAAGACAGAGCTAGTACTGTACTCAAGTCTGGTGATCACCTTATTTTATCTCTTTGCCTCTAGATAAGATATTGTGTAGTGATTCCATCTGTTCACAAATGAAAATGCTGATAAGCCAAAGGCTATGCTGTGGAAGGTAAAATGTCAAATTCATATATCTATGTAAGATAACTGGTTGAATTCCATAGCCCATGCCAAATATTGTATAGCTCAGTGACGATATCTTTGATATGTCCCCAAAATGTATCTGGACCATCTGTTATCTAGATGAGAAGAGCTAAAAAATAAAAAATTGTGTTGTATTGAATCCACTGGACTGAATAGAAGTCTATAGAGACCTTAACTACTGTTTACAGTATGTTAGGTATTCTTATCCAGTGTTTGGAAGCTCTATGCTGAGTGTTTCACCATGACTAGGGCAACATACTGTCTGGGAAGACTTTATACTTGAACTCAAGTGATGCCAGTATTTACCATCTTTAGTCAAACACATGGACACACAGACACATAACAGACTCAAACTTATTGTTTCTTGGTATTAATAGCAAAAGATCTGAGAAAAAATAGAAAAATTTAAGTGAGGGAATATAGTATATTCCTTCTGACCTTAAAATTCATTGAGCAAACACTCTCACTAAGCAGAAATAGTCTAAAGTTTTATTTACTCACAAAGACTTAAAGGTATGGCCTTGACTACTTCCTGTGTCTAGAAACTGGTCGTGCTGAAGATGCATAAGGATAAGGTGTCATTTAAGGACCAATGGACTCACTCAGGCTGCTTTGTGTCTAAAGCAATATTTGTGTCATCTCTGCCCTCAACAACTTATCAGCACCACACCAGCTGTCAGAAGAACAGTGACAAGTAAACTGTTCTTCATGAATATAATCAAGTTCACTGTGGGTCAACTTGTTCCCTGCACAAACCTTCTTTCTCACTCTTTACATCCACAAACTTAAGAGCTCAGCACATTTTTTTTCTCCTGAGGTAGGTATAGGAATCAATGAGTTATAATAGAAAAAGCATAGGATTAGAAGTCTTGTCTCTGCTATGTGTGTGTGTGTGACATTTAGATGTCATTCAACCTTTCAGAGACCCAGTTTTCAGGTTCATTATATATAAAATTAGAACAACAATCATTGCCCCATAGTGTTATTGAAACATGGAGATATTTGCACAAGCAAATTCAAATGCTAAATTACTATAGTCACTCAGATTCTCTGGGACTCAATTTCCCTACCTAGAAAATGAATGTGATGAAAAGGTCAACTTCTAAATACACTTATAACTCTAACACATGATCATCTTAAATATCATAAATTTATTTTGTTTCATAAAACATTTACTCAAGTTATTTTTCAGTCAAAGGGGAAAGTGATAATATATGGTGACGGTCTATAGTTCTAAAGGAAAGTAGACCACAAGTAGAGATAGGGTGACCAAATGCCAAAAACAAAACCAAACACCTATATAAGTAGATGCAGACAAGTGACTTACATATTTTAGCACAAAAGGGATAGAAGTAATGAAACTGAGAAGAAACAATAAAGAAAACAGAGAATCTCTTTACTCCCAAGAGTTTACTGTAAAAACTAATAAGGTGCATCTCAGGAAGAAAGAATAATTTTTATTTCCAGGCAGATGATAGTTATCAGTCCTACTATAGTAACAGAAGCTCAAATAGACTAGCAGGATATTGAATAGAAGTCAGCAGAGAGAGATTCTGCCAGGCCAAGGGACCCTGGGGACAGTACTTTCAGACACAGCCTGAGTAGCATGATAGTGCAGCTGTGTGATAAATGGCAACTCCACTGGCATGGGAATTAGCTATTATATGCCACCTTGGTGAGTAGCTATATGATTCATATCTGCTATGAAAACACATTCAACTGACACCGAAGAGAATGCTTTCTTGCCTTGCCATTTGCTCTGAAGAACTGTAGATAGTGGAGAAAGTTCTGCTTGATTCTTATTGAAACAATTTAAAAGAGCAGTGATGAAAAATGCCCATTTAATTAATATTTATTGTGAACCTCCTATGTGCTTGTGCTTGGTGCTTGGGATATAGCACTTAACAAGAGTCCTACTCTCATGGACATTCCATTCTAGCTTATGAAACAAAACAAGAATATAAATAAGAACTAAAATATATAATACATTAGTACATTAGTTGATGATAGGTGATATGAAGGATAATAAAGCAGAGATGGAACAGAGTGTTTGTGGGGTACACTGGAGGTTTAAAATTTTACTTAGGGTGATAAAGATTGGTTTAACTGAGAAGGCTGACTTTGAGAAAAGACATAAAGAAATCAAGGATATTAATTATTCTGATATTTTGAGAAATAAATTGTTAGGCAGTAATAATAGGAAGTACAATGGGACTTTCATTAGTTATGTGACTGGTATACTTAAGGAACAGTGAGTAGGTCAATGTAGCTGTAGAAGAGAAAACAAGGTAGACAATAGTAAGAAAAATATAAAAAGTCAGATTAAGTAGCCTCATAAACCCAAACCATTCAATAGATGTTGGCCTTTAAAGGGGAGTGGTGTTGGGGTGCTAATGAAAAAGGTAAAGGGATTAAGAAGTATTAATTGCAGTCACAAAATATTCATGGGGATGTAAGAGTTAATGGGAGGTAGGCAAGGTGGGGGGTTTGGGGACATCTGTAATAGTATAACCAATAAAAATAATGTGATAAAAAAGATAAAAGGTGTATGCACAAATGTCTGAGGCAATGTAGCATCAAGGGATCATAAAACTAAAGCCTACATTAATTTAGTAAACATTAGTTGTTCTAACATGTAATTGCTAAATATCTTAAGCAAACAGAAGTTTATGTTTCCCTTATGTAAATCCAAAAATGTGTGCCACTTTTCCCGAGTGACCTGTTATTCCACTATCCTTAATTATCTGGCTTCCTAGATCACAATCACACTGTTAACCTTCATCATAATGCATCAGGCTGGTAGAAGAGAGATGACTTTGGATGATTGTGAGAGTATTTTATGGTCCAGGTTTGAAATAGGGGCACATAATTTGGGCTCATTTTCCATTAGAAAAACTCATTTATGTGGCTCTACACATAAGGAGGCTGGGAAAAGTAGCCAAAGTATGGGCCAAGACAGAAGAAGAAATGGGTTTGATGGCATAAGGAAATGCTATCAAAAGAGACTGAAGATGAGTGGTCAGTGAAATAGAAAGTGTGGTGTCTGGAATAAAGTACAAAATATTTTTTCCTGGAAGGGGAGAGTAATAAATTAATATGATACATACAAATAAATCATTAGATTTAATAAATCATAGGTCAATGGAACATTATCAAGAGCAGTTTTGACAGAAGAGGGATGGAGAAAGTCCAATGGGAAGAGATTCCAGAGAGAATGAAAGACGAGTAATTGGAATCAATGTATATGGAAAATTATTTTGCAAACTCTTAGTACCTTCAATTGGCAATGCCCATTTATATCCTCAAATTTTGTATAAGTAGTTATACAAAAGAAAAGATGTTCTTGAGCTTGACATAGTGAAGATGAAGACTGTGAACAATTTCCCTGACTCCATCTGAAGGAGGTGACCAGCCAGACCTTCAAATATGAATTAAAACTAAAACCAAGAGAATAATATCCACAAGATAGAGGAGACCCCAGCCTTCATCATTGGACTCCCAGAATAAGAGGAGAGGGATAAAGCTTATTTAAAGCAACAATGGCTGAGAATTTTCCAAAACTGAGGAGAGATTTAAACATCTAATTATATGAAGCTAATAGGTCACCCCAAAACTTCAATTCAAAGTGATCTCCTCCGAAAGAAATTATAATATAACCACCTAAAATAGAAGTTATCAATGTTTTTTTTTTTTTTTTGCTATACAAAGCTTTTTATTTTTATGTAGTCCCATTTGTTTATTTTCTCTTTAGTTTCCATTACCCTAGGAGTGGTATCAGTGAAGAAGTTGCTTAGGCATATGTCTGAGATTTCTCTGCCTGTGGATTCTTCCAGTATTTTTATGATTTCCCTGTATTGGAGAACAGGGAAAATGTTATCACTGATAAAATTTTAATCTCCAACATTTTCAGGGAACTCACACAACTCAATAAAAGGAAGATAAATGACCCAATTAAAAAAATGGGCAACAGAACTAAATAGATACTTTTCAAAAGAAAACAGAAGGAAGTTCAAGAGATATATGAAAGTCACTAATTATCCCAGAGTTGCAAATCAAAATGACAATGTAGTACCATTTCATATCTGTCAGAATGACAGTCATCAACAAATCAACGAAGGACAAATGCTGGTGAGGATGCAGAGGAAAAGGAACCCTGGTGCACTACTGGTTGGAATGCAGACTGCTGCAGCCACTGTGGAAAACAGTATGTAAATTCCCCAAAAGAAACAAACAAACAAAAAAAGTAACTCCCATTTGACCCAATAATCACACTTCTAGCAATATATCCTAAGAAACTAGATACACCAATCGAAAAGGATATATGCACCCCTATGTTTATAGCAGCACAATTTACAATAGCTAAGATTGGAAACAGCCTAGGTGCCCATCAGCAGATTACTGGATCAGAAAACTATGGTATATCTACGCAATGAAATACTATCTTGCTATAAAAAAGAAGGAATTCTTACAATTTGCAGCAGCCTGTGTGGAACTGGAGAGCATTATGCTTAATAAAATAAGCCAGTCAATGAAAGAAAAATACCACATTATATCACTCATTTATGGACAATAAAGAACATTATAACCTGATAAATAGCGGTCACTTAAGGCCATCGGAAAACACATATATTTACATTATAATTCATTAACAGTAGCAAAATTACAGTTATGAAATAGCAACAAAAGTAATTTTATGGTTGAGGGTCACCACAACACGAGGAACTGTATTAAAGTGCCATGGCATTAGAAAGGTAGAGAACCACTAACATAGAGGGTATTATGCTGGGTGAAGTGAGTCTGCTGGAGAAGGATGGGTACCATGTGATTTTACTTACATGTGGAATCTAGAGAACAAGATAAAATAATAAAAAGAGCAGAGATAATTTCATGGATATGGAGAATATTTTGATGGTTGCCAGATAGGAGTGGTTTGAGGGAATGCTGGAAAAGGCATTAAGATATGAAAAAATTATCAGTTATAAAAATATAGTCATAGGAATGCAAAGTATAGCATAGGGGGTATAGTAAGTAACATTGTAATAACTATGTATGGGTATTAGACTTATCAGGGTGACCACTTTATAAGTTATATAAATGTCTAATCACTATGCTGTACACCTGAAACTAATATAACATTGTATGTTAACTGTAATTGAAAAATTTTTAAAAAAATAAAAGCAGCAAGAGAAAAATACTCTTTATTCAAGGGAACCCCCACAAGATTATTAGTGGAAAAACTATTATGAAAATTACAATATTAATTTCTTGCCTATCAGTAATTACTTAAAATATAAATGAAATATATTCTCCTCCCAATATCCATAAGTAGCTGAATGAATATAAAATAGAATCTTACTATATGCTTCTTACAAGAGGCTCACTTCAGCTTCAAGGACATCTACAGACTCAAAATAAAAAAGGTAAAAAAATATGTCACACAAATGGAAAGAAAAGAGAACAGAGTAGCTATATTTATATCAGACAAAATAGTCAAAACCTGTAATATAAGTCAAAGTAGGTCATATAACGATAAAAGAGGCACATTCACCAATAACACATAACAATTGAAGATACATATATTTACTAAACATAAGAGTACCTAAATATATTAAGTAAATCCTCACATTTACTTAATGCAATAGACAGACAATACAATAGACATATAATACAATAACAATAAGGAACTTCAATAACTCACTTTCAACAACGGATAGGTCAGCTAGACACAAAATTAATATAGATACGTTGGATTTGAGCTATGGGATAAATGGAGCTAATAGAATGTTAATTAAAAAAATAGTCTTCTAAATTGCACAATGGATATTCTCCAGGATAGATATGTTAGGTCACAAAATGAGTCTTAGCAATTTTTTTAAAAATGATATCATACCAAGAGTCTTTTCTGACTGCCATTGTATGAAACTAGATATCAATAACAGTAGAAAAACTGAAAAAATAATCACAAATTAAACAGCATACTCCTGAACAACCAATGGGTCAAGATGAAATCCAAAGGTAAATAAAATTTCAAACCAAGTAAAACTGGAAACATGGCATATCAAACTTATGGGATACTGAAAAGGCAGTGTAAGTATAGCAATTAATGCTTCCATTAATAAAGATATCAAAAATATCATAACACAGAGAAAATGGTAGTCATACTTATGACCCTCCCAATGAACATGGGACATGTAAAATTATTGGGTCTTAATTTTAATTCTTTCTTTCCTATATATCCAAATGCAAGTAAGGAAAAAGGGGATAAATTCGAGTTGCCTTTAAAACTAGTAGTAATACAATACCTTTCACAATGCTATCAAGAAGGGCTATATGATCCCTACTTGTTAACTGTACAGATCCATGTAGAACAGATGCAAATTTTCAGATATTCTAAGACAGAAGCTCAGTTTTCTTTGATAATATGTATATTTATTTTTCCCATCCAGAAATAGCCTGAGGATTGGATTTAGACTTTCTCTAATTGTCTAGGTAGAACCTATCTGGTTGTTCTTAGAATCTTTTTTTCAGATTTGACTAAAAAGTCATTGTCTCAGCAAGCATGCCATAACAGGAGTAATAAGATTGTGAAAAAGCTGTAAACATTCTCTGCCAGCATGGCTCAATGATTGAGCATGGACCTATGAACCAGGAAGTTGCAGTGCGATTTCTGGTCAGGGAACATGTTCAGGTTGGAAGCTCAATTCCAGTGTGGGGCAAGCAGAGGCAGCTTATCAATGATTCTCTCTCATTATTGATGTTCCTATATATCTCTCTCCATCTCCCTTCCTCTCTGAAATAGAGGAGTATGGAATTGAGAATGACTCTCATGAAATCTACAATAAGCAAAGAAGAATTACCCAAGAACATTAGGCTTTTACTTGAATGAACAAGATAAAATGCACATTGATTCATAATAGCTTAATATCCGATGGAAATCATTTTTATTTATTTAGTGTAATGCAGTACTCATTATTTTTCTTAGCAATCCAATTTTCTAAAAATATAGAACATTTTGACCATCTCAAAGAAGAAAGTGGGACTTCAGCATTTGATATTGTGCTTAGCAGTGGTATTCATTTCAAAGTAGGCTACTAAAATATGGCTTGAGAGAGCTTAAATAGGATCAGACAGGGAGGACAAAATCAAGTAATCAGTGTCAGTTGGTACTCACAAGGACAGTTAATTTATTTTTTAATTATGTATTATTATTAGAGAGACAGTGTAAGAAAGAGAGAGAAATATGGATTTGTCATTCCACTTATGCATTCATTGGTTGATTCTTGTATTATACCTGGACTGGCTATTGAACCTTGGATGATTCTCTAACCAACTGAGCTACTCTGCGAAGGCTGAGAACACTTAATTTCTTGGTGCTGACTATATTTAGGCTGCAAAGCAAATGATGTCATCATTAACTATTAAATGGTTAATATTGATAAAAGATATTATTTCAAGTGGTAAAACAATGAAGAAAATGATAATTTTCCCTTAAGGAATAATTTGTAGGAGGAAAGATTGCAATAAGGAATGTTTGGCTGAAATAAAAGTATTTACTTTATAGATGAAGCTCTTATTAGATAGGACATGGATGTAAAGAAATTCTGAGACTTGAATCATTGGAAAAGAGTAGGTATAAGATACACCATATCAGTAATTTAGTCACCTGGAGGGTGAGAGTGGTAAGACCTTGAGAAACCTGATGAGAAAGAAAATCGGTGTGATGATACCACTTCTTTGTGTGTTCCCAGCCTAGAAAAGGGCAGACTAAGAAATGAAGAAAGTATGAAATAACAGTTTAAGATTTTACTGAAAAATCACAATATTGAGAAGTAATAATCTAAGGAAAGGGTGAGGAGTCAAGCAAGCCACAGGGTTCTCAAGTAATACCTGCAGTGGAAAACAGTAAATATGGAACTTAAGCAGCAAGGTTATGAACTGCTTGCTTTTGGCTCCACAGAAGTGACGAGTTCAGAGGCACTTTAGGATAAATAATAAATCCTAATCTATGTTAAAAATCTAAACAAAGTTTACTTAAGAAGGATTTGCCTGGGATGGGAGGATGGGTAAAAGGGGAAAGGGAATATAATCAGTAATATCTTGATAAGTTTGCATGATGACAGATAATTAGTGGAATTAGTGGAATTATCACATTGTAAGGTATAGAAATGTCCTATCACTATATTGTAAACTTGAAACTAACATAATCAATATACTATTGTATACCAAGTATACTGAAATAATGTTTTAAAATATTAATATAGAAGTAGCTTATTTTAATGATTGATGAATTGCCTATACATAGATTTTCTATTTATAATTGTTCCAGTCATACTTTCCCTTAAAATTATAAAACTTAATATCAAATTGTATTATCTCCTTATATAACTGATCAAAGATTTATCTCCCATATCTCTTACATATGTAACCCTGAGGAGAGTCCAAATATAGACTGTTCTACTCCATCAGAAGTTACCACTACCCACTAGCAGAAACTATCCAACTTTTAATCATCAGACTTAAAAAAGTAAAAATAGTCTCTAGAGAAGATATGACAGATATTTTATACAGGTAAACCACTATACCTCTCCTTAATCCATGGATATAACAAATTAATCATGGGATTCTTTCTGGCAGTAATCCAGGCAGCCTTCACAAAATGATTGAAATTGGCAAATGAAAAGAAACCTGTGCAATCCCAGCTCTAGAAGGAATTAGTTTTAAAAACAAAACAAAAAATCAGTCAACCTTACTATGCTGTGACAAACTTCACAGAATTTATTCCTGTTTGAAACTAAAGGGGGAAATATATGCCTTTAAAAAGTCCCAATGAATTTTTGGAGAATTCTTTCTACATCTGTGAAATATGCCTTTGGTATTTTAATTGGGAGGGCATTGACTCTATATATAGCTTTGAGTAGTATGGATATTTTAATGATGTTGATTCTATCAATCCATTAACATGGTATGTTCCCCCATCTGTTTACATCTTTCTATATCTCTTTTTTTCCAGTGTCCTGTAGTTTTCCACGTATAGGTCTTTTAACTCCCTAGTTAAGTTTATTCCTAGGTATCTTATTTTTTGGGGTGTGATGGTAAATGGAATTGCTTTTTTAGTCTCACTTTCTGTAAGTTCACTATTAGTGTACAGAAATGCCATAGATTTCTTGGCATTAATTTTGTATACTGCTACATTGCCAAATTCATTTATTCAGTCTATTAGTTTTAGGATGAAGTCTTTTGGGTTTTTAATGTACAATATCATGTCATCTGCAAATAAGGACAGCTTTACTTCTTTTCAAATTGGGATGCCTTTTATTTATTCTTCTTGTCTAATTGCAATGGCTAATACTTCCAGTACTGTGTCAAAAAGGAGTGGTGATAGTGGGCATCCCTGTCTAGTTCCTGTTCTTAGGGGAAATGGTTTTAGTTTATGCCCATTGAGTATGATGTTAACTGTAGGTTTATCATATATGGCTTTTATGATGTTGAGGTATAATCCTTCTATTCCCACCTTGCTGAGAGTTTTTATCAAGAAATGGTGTTAGATTTTCTCAAATGCTTTTTCTGCATCATTGATAAGACTATGTGATTTTTATCTCTCAATTTGTTTGTGTGATGTATCACATTTATTAATTTGTGGATATTGTTCCACCCTTGCATCCGTGGGATAAATCCTATTTGGTCATGGTGTATGATCTTTCTGATGTACTGCTGGATGGTATTTGCTAAAATTTTGTTGAGGATTTTGACATCTATGTTCAGGAGGAATATTGGCCTGCAATTCTCTTTCATTGTCTTGTCTTTACCTGGTTTTGGGATTAGGGTGCTGATGGCTTCATAGAAGGAGCTTAGAAGTGTTCCTTCCTCTTGAATTTTTTGAACTAGTTTGAGCAGCATAGGTTTTCGTTCTTCTTGGTAAAACTTCCCTGTGAAGCGGTCTGGCACCGGGCTTTTATATGCTGGAAGCTTTTTGATGACTGCTTCAATTTCTTCCATAGTGATTGAACTATTGAGATGTTTTTATTCTGATTGAGATTTAGAAGGTTATATTTTGCTAGGGATATGTCCATTTCCTGCAGGTTGACCAGTTTGTTGAAATAGAGTTGTTCATAGTATTTTTTAACAATCCTTTGTATTTCAGAGGGTTGTTATTTCTCCTCTTTCATTTCTGATTTTGTTTATTTGGGTCTTCTTTCTTTACTTCTTGGTAAGCCTGGATAGTTCCATCTATCTTTTTTATCCTTTCAAAGAACTAGCTCTTGGTTTTGTTGATCTTTTGAATTGTTTCTTTTGTCTCCATGTTGTTTATCCCTGCTGTGATCTTTACTATTTTCTTCCTTTAGCTTACACTGGGATTTTCTTGTTGCTCTCCTTTTAGCTCTTTGAGTTGCAGGGTTAGGTAATTTATTACCATTGTTTCCTGTGTGTTTTTTTAAATATTTTATTGATTTTTTTACAGAGAGGAAGGGATAGGGATAGAAAGTCAGAAACATCACCAACAAAGTAAGAATCTTAAAAGCTGCCAGAGGGAAAGAGAAAGTTACCTACAAAGGAACCCCCTAAGACTAGCTACTGATTTCTTCCCAGAAACTCATCATGCCAGAAGGGAATGGAATGAAATATACAAAGTCATGTAAAGGAAGGGTCTGAATCCAAGAGTACTGTACATAGCAAGGCTTTCAATAAAAATTGAAGGTGAAATCAGGAGCTTCTCAGAAAAAAAAATGACTAAGGGAATATGTTACCACCAAACCAGCAATGCAATAAATGTTAAAGGGTCTGCTGTAATAAAAATAAATAGGAAGCAAAGAAGGAACTCAGAGGTAAAGACTAAATATGACAACAGATAAGTACTTATCAGTAATAACTAAATGTAAATGGATTAAATGCTCCAATCAAAAGACATAGCGTAATCAATTGGATAAGAAAATATGGTCCATTTATATGCTGTCTACAAGAAACCCACCTAAGAAAAAGAGATGCACATAGCTTGAGGGTGAAAGGATGGAAGATGTTATTTCAGTCAAATGGAAATGAAAAAACAAAAACAAAAACAAAAAACTGGGGTTACAATACTTGTATCTGACAAATAGATCTCAAAATGAAGGACATAACAAGAGATAAAGAAGGCCACATCATAATATTAAAGGGAAAACCCAACAAGAAGAAATAACTCTGGCATACGTATATGCACCCAATATAGGAGCGCCAAAATACATTAAAAAAAAAACTCCTGGAGGATATTAAGGGAGAGATTGACAGCAATAAAATCATAGTAGGAGACTTTAATACCCCACTGTCACTACTGGAAAAATCCTCTAAACAACAAAACAGCAAAGAAACATCAATCCCAAAAGACTCACTACCCCAGATGGAATTAATTGACATCTTTATAACATTTCACCCCAAAGCCACAGAATAGCCATTCTTCTCCAGTGCACATGTTTCATTTTCAAAGATAGACCATATGTTGGTTCATAGGCAAAATCTCTTCAAATTCAAGAAGATAGAAATCATATCAAGCATTTTCTCAGATCACAGTGGTATAAAAGTGGAAATCAACTACAATAAAAATAATACAAAGAAATCAAACACATGGAGAATAAACAGAATGCTATTAAACAATGACTGGGTAACCGGAGAGATCATAGAAGAAATAAAAAACATCATGGCAACAAATGACAATAACAACAGAACAATACAAAATTTATGGGATGCAGTCTTGAGAGGGAATTTCATAGCTCTACAAGCCTATTGTAAAAAGCAGGAAACAGTGGTAATAAATTTCCTCATAGTACAACTCAAAGATCTAGAAAGAGAACAAGAAAAGCCGCATGTATACAGAAAGAAAGAAATAGTAAAGATCATGGTGGAAATAAACAACATGGAGACCAAAGAAACAACTCAAAAGATCAACAAAACCAAGAGCTGGTTCTTTGAAAGGATAAACAAAATTGATGGACCTCTAGCCAGACTCACCAAGAAGCTAAGAGAGAAGAAGCAAATAAACAAAATTAGAAATGAAAGAGGAGAAATAACAACAGACCTTGCCAAAATACAAAGGATTGTTAAAAAGTAGTATGAACAACTCTATTCCAACAAGTTGGACAACCTGCAAGAAATGGACATATTCCTAGAAAAATATAACTTTCCAAAACTCAATGAGGAAGAATCTAAACAGCTCAATAGGCCAATAACTGTGGAAGAAATTGAAGCAGTCAACAAAAAGCTTCCAGCAAACCAAATCCCAGGATCAGATGGCTACACAGGAGAGTTTTACCAAATATTCAAGGAATAATTAAAACCTATCCTCCACAGACTATTCAAAAATATTCATGAAGAAGGAACACTTCCAAAGACTTTCTATGAAGCTCGCATCACCCTAATACCAAAACCGTATAAAGACAACACAAGGAAAGCAAATTATGGGCCAATATCTCTCATGAATAGATGCCAAAATCCTAAATAAAATTCTATCCAATCAGATCCAGCAGCACATCAGAAAGGTCATACACCATGACAAAATAGGATTCACCCCAGGAATGCAAGGAGGGTACAATATATGAATATCAATAAACGTGACACATTATATAAACAAATTGAGAGACAAAAATCACAGTCTTATCAATTGATGCAGAAAGAACATTTCACAAAATCCTACACTCTTTCTTGATAAAAACTCTCAGTAAGGTGGGAATAGAAGAATCATACCTCAACATCATAAAAGCCATATATGATAAACCCACAGCTAACTTCATACTCAATGGGCAAAAACTAAAACTATTTCCCTTAAGAACAGAAACACATTGATACACACTCTCACCTCTCCTGTTCAACATAGTACTGGAAATATTAGCCATTGCAATTACACAAGAAGAAGAAATAAAAGGCATCCAAATTTGAAAAGAAGTAAAGCTGTCCTTATTTGGAGATGACATGATACTGTTCCTACAAATCCTCAAGGACTACATCCCAAAACTAATTGACTTAATAAATGAACTTGCCAATATAGCAGGATGCAATATTAATGCCAAGAAATCTGTGGCATTTATATACATTAATAGTAAAATTACAGAAAGAGAGACTAAAAAAGCAATCCCATTTACCATTGCACCAAAAAAATTAAGATACCTAGGAATAAACCTAACTAAGTAGGTAAAAGACCTATATGCAGAAAACTACAGCACACTGAAAAAAGAGATAGAGGAAGACATAAATATGGAAGAGCATACCATGCTCGTGGATTAGGAGAAGCAACATCATTAATATGTCCATACTACCCAAAGCAATCTGTAGATTCAATGCACGACCCATTAAAATACCAAGGACGTATTTCACAGACCCACCAGAAACTCTTCAAAGATTCATCTGGAACAAACAAACAAACAAAAAAACTGTGAATAGCCACAGCAATCCTGAGAAAGAAGAATAAAGAAGGTGGAATCTCAATACCAGATTTCAAGCTATTTTACAAAGCAACTCTTTTCAAAACAGTCTGGTACTGTCACAAGAACAGACATATAGAACAATGGAATAGAATAGAGAATCAGATATCCACCCAAATCCCTATGCTCAATTAATATTTGACAAAGGAGGCGTGAACATACAATTGAGCCAAGACAGCCTCTTTAATAAATGGTGTTGGGAAAATTGGACAGATACATGGGAAAAAAATGAAACTGGAACACCAACTTACACCAAATACAAAAATAAACTCGAAATAAATATAGGACTTAAACATTAGATCGGAAACCATAAAAATACTAGAGCAATCCACAGGCAGCACAATCTCAGACATATGCCGAAAGAACATCTTCACTGATACTGCTCCATGGGCAATGGAAGCTAAAGAAAAAAGAAACAGATGGGACTACATCTAAATAAAAAGCTTCTGCACAGCTAAGTAAACCATCAACACAACACAACAACAAGAAAGCCCACTGTATGGGAGAATATATTTGCAAATGTTATCACTGATAAAGGTTTAATCTCCAACATCTGCAGCCAACTTATGCAAGTTAATAAAAGAAAGATAAATGATCCAATATATAAATGGGCAATGTACCTAAATAGAACCTTTTTGAAAGACAGCAGAAGGAAGGCCAAGAGACACATGAAAACATGTTCAAAGTCACTAATTATCCGAGAGATGTAAATCAAAATAACAATGCTATACCATCTCACACCTGTCAGAATGGCAATCATCAACAAATGACAAGTGTTGGTGAGGATGTGGAAAAAAAGGAATCATTGTTTACTGTTGGTGGGGATGCAGACTGGTGCAGCCACTGTGGAGAACAGTATGGAGTTTCCTCAAAAAACTGAAAATGAATCTCCCATTTGACCCAGCAATCCCACTCTTAGGAATATATCTTAATTAAGTAGAAACACCAATCAGAAAGGATTTATGCACCCCTATGTTCATAGCAGCACAATTTACAATAGCTACAATTCCTAACAGTCTAGGTGCCTGTCAGCAGATTAGTGGATCAGAAAACTATGGTACATCCACACAATGGAATTCTATGCTGCCATTAAAAAGAAGGAAATCTTACCATTTGCAGCTACCTGGAAGGAACTGGAGAGCCTTATGCTAAGTGAAATAAGTCAGTCAATGAAGAAGAAATACCACAATATATTACTCATTTGTGGATAATAATGAACATTATAAAGTGATATACAAAATGATAGATACAAAGGCAGTAAAGCATCGATCAGACTGTCAAATTACAGCAGCAAGATGAAGGAGAGGTGGGGTAGATAGATCAACCATAGGACTTGTGTGCATGCATATTAGCATAACCAATGAACACAAGACACTGGGGAGTTGGGATATGCCTGGGAGGGGGGGGTCAATGGAAAGATATGTATATATGTAACACAATTAAATTTTTTTAAAAATTAAAATATTAAAAAATAATTATAATGTGCCTTGGTATCCATCTTTTGGGGTTCATTTTGCTTGGGATTCTGTGATCTTCTTGGGTTTGTGTGGGTTTTTTCTTTCCTATATCAGGGAATTTTTCTGTCATTCTTTCTTGAAACAGGTTTTCTATTCCTTGCTCAATTTGCACTCTTTCTGGAACCCCAATTATGCAGATGTTGTTTTCTTTCTGGTTATTCCAAAGTTCCCTTAGGCTCTTCTCTTGCTTTTTAATTTTTATTTTTTTAGAAGCTGCTGTTCTTTTTTTTTTTCCTACATTGTGTTCTAGCTCACTCATGCAGTCCTCTGCTTCTTTTAGACTTTTGATGCTTTCTATTGAGTTCTTTACAGCAGCAAAGTTATTTTTTATTTCTCCTTGGTTATTCTTCATTTCCTCTTGGTTCTTCTTCATTTCCTCTTGGCTCTTACTCATATTGTCTATTTTGTCTTCCATTCTTTTCACCCACCTTATGTTCGTTTCTATGAACTCTTTCTCTGGCAGGTTGTTTGCTTCTATTTCGTTTACTTCCTTTTCTGGTGATATCTGCTTTTCTTTAATATGTGGTCTGTTTCTTTGTCTGCCCATTGTCTTTGTTCTTCTCTGGGTGTCCGGTTATGTAGTTCTCTCTCCTTTCTGTGTGGTATGTGGAGCTCCTCTGAATCTGAATGTTTGCACCAGTTGGAGAGTGGTGTTCTTGGTCCCCTGGCTGTTCTCTGGGTGCTGCAGCTATAGCTTTTCAGGCCGCCATAGACATTCACTTTCTCCTGCAAGATGGTGTAGTCTCCACATTCGCCCTGGTGTCTCTGGGAGACAATAACCTTGTGGCAGTGGGGCTTCTTGGTCAGGGGAGCCCTGTCCAGCAGTCCCCCACGATCTCCTGGAGGATAACTGTCCCTTAACTTGGCAGCAAACACTCCCAATGTGACCCCCAGCTGTTCTCACTGTCTGTTCAGCGACAAGGTTCTGGCCATGTCCATCTATTCTGCCGCCATTTCCAGAAGAGTCTTATAATTAGTGTAAATAGTGGTGCCAGTTCTCTTAAAATCCTTTCCTAATTAATTGATAAATACACTTGATTTTACAATTGGATTTCATATGTATTGCAAGTACAGAGCTAAATTATTACACAGTGGAATTATGTTATTCAAAATGTGTTAAAATATTTCTTTAAATGAATAGCAACGAACACTTCTTATTTATTTTTGATTTGCTTACAGCAATTATTGACCAAATTATGCTTAATATGATGGATCATTTAACGAGTCAAACAGGATATCTCCCTGAAATACAATGTTCTTTTATCATTTATAACCTATTTTAGTGCTTTCTTACAAACCCTTTACTATTCCATATATGATCTTTAAAAAATTTAACACAGAGATAGAATTAAAGAATCAACATGCAACAGAGTTTCTCATTAACATTCCTGATTGACATCATTTGCAGTTTACACTCTCAATTTAGTAGCTCATTAGCTTTCTAGAAAATCAGTTCTAGCTTCCTAGGTTACATACTGGAATACATTGGAACACTAAGACTTTTTTGTTGTTGTTCTTCTTTTGTGTGATGCTTACAAAAATATTTTGACTGTGCAAGCTCATTTTGTTTTGCAATAGATAGAACTTTGGTGTTTTTGTTTTTTCATAAAGCTATATCAAAGCAAAATCAATAAATCATAATTTTAACTCCTAGACCCTTTTTCCATTTATCATGTTCCTCTCTCCCTTCAGCCCCCAGCCCCTGAAACATTCTACTTTTCCTATTATAGGTATTACATATTTCCATGCTGTCCTCTGGATATCTAGGCTCTTTCACTGGGTCTCTTTTATTTAAAGAACTCCTGTCTCTCCCCTTTTTCATCCCCTCCCTCTCATTAAAATATATATGTCCAATGGCACATTCTTAAATATAATCCTGGGATACCAAAGCTCCTATATAATAAAAAAGTAATATGCAAATTTACCATCACTCCAACACAAGATGGCTGCCCCCATATGGTCAACAATGGCTGCCGCTATGTGGACACAAGATGGCCACCACAGGATAGCCAGCAGAGGAGGGCAGTTGTGAGCGATCAGGCTAGCAGGGGATGCCATTTGGGAGGGACCGGGCCTGCAAGGAAGGTAGTTGCAGGTGATCAAGCCTTTAGGGGAAGACAGTTAGGGGTGACTGGGCTGGCAGAGGAGGGAGGTTAGGGGTGACCGGGACTGCAGGGAAGAGCATTTGGGGGTGACCAGATCTGTAGGGGAGGGCTATTAGGGGCAAACAGGCTGGCAGGGGAGCAATTAGGCATTGATTAGGCTGGCAGGGGAGTGGTTAGGGGGTGATCAAGCTGGCAGGCAGAAGCAGCTAGGGGCAATCAGGAAGGCAGGCAGGTGAGCAGTTGGGAGCCAGCAGTCCTGGATTGTGAGAGGGATGTCTAACTGCCCATTTAGGCCCAATTTTCTTGGAATTGGGCCTAAACAGGCAGTCAGATATCCCTTGAGGGGTCCCAGATTGGAGAGGGTACAGGCTGTGCTGAGGGACTTACACCCCCATGCATGAATTTTGTGTACCAGCCTTTAGTATTAATTTATAATATAGAATTACAATTTATTTAATGAGGTTCTTCTCAAATGCCTTAACTAAATAAAGAAACATAAGGTCTAAGGTCAGATTCGTATAAGCAAAATTTGGGGCAAGGGGCTTTGCAGTATTACTCCTACTACTCTAGTTAAGAGTGTACCTATGTCATATCTGCTGATCAAGTTTTGGTAGCACTTGATGGTTATCAAACTTGAATATTCCTGGAACCATTAAGATTAAGTAAAATTAATGCTAATATTCCACAAAAAATTGTTAGGAATGTTGTGTGATAAAGAGAAGATAACAATGAACTAGGAGTTAAAAGATCTGGGGACTAGTCTGGGCTGTGCCACATAATAACCATCACATTCAGGACTTTGTTTCTTTAATTGCATTTCTCAAACTGTCAAAGGCAGAAGCAATTAAGTACATAATTATTATTGTGTGTTACAGTCATTCTATGACCTCCAAGGCTTTTGATTAAGCCAACCCCCATATACACATAAATCAACATCTTCATCCTAGAATCTATGGGTTGCTTGACTGGATTAGATAAGTTTTTGCTTTCTTTCTTTCTCAGGAAAATAACATTGTCAATAGGCACACGGACTAATACAAGCATTGTGTTCAGTGTGTTGACAGCTTGACAATCAGATTTGAAAATTATCATGACCAAAAACTCAGTGCTTTCTGTGGCTGTTTGTGTTCTAATTCCCAGGTCATACAAACACTTTCTAGAATGCTGAACTTCGGATAAGTACCAAAATCACTTAAAGCCAGTCTGCTGATCAGGCTTCTGTGCACCCCACTTGTACTCTTTTTCATGTTAACTCATCAGCATTCAGAGTCACTTGTTGAAATTAAATGGTGTCCTACTTGGAATACCATCACTTATTGGACTGATATTCAGTAGGCAGGGAGAGAATTTTCCTATATAGCTACACATATACAAAACCATTTATTTTCATAAAACAGAATGGGGAATAAAAGAAAAAAAGGCAAGCAAATTTAGGTTCAGATTGAAACTAAGAAGGCAGTTTTTCATGGTGACTAAGCTCCTGGGCTTTGGGAGTTAGCCATGCTTAGACTTTAATGAATCCTAACCTAGCTCTGTGGCCTTGAATAAATTGCTTATCCCGTCAGGTTTCTCATTCTTTAATGAGATAAACCACAGTACCTTCTGTAGTACTACATTTGTATGTGTGAGACAAGAGATGCAAAATACTTAGCACAGTGCCAGTCACATAAACATAAATGGCATTTTTAAGTTCTTATTCAATTGTTTATCACATTAAACAAATATTAGCTTCATGCCTACTATCAGAACTTATTTTAGGTGTTAAGATACATTAGTGAAGAAAAACTATATTAAATTAAATCCAAACAAAACAAAATCACTGAAACC
The DNA here is from genome assembly GCA_004026805.1 of Lasiurus borealis. Taxonomy (NCBI): domain Eukaryota; kingdom Metazoa; phylum Chordata; class Mammalia; order Chiroptera; family Vespertilionidae; genus Lasiurus; species Lasiurus borealis. Next base: position 41,739 of record PVJN01001732.1, read on the forward strand.
CCTAACCTTGTGGCTCTTACATTCTAGTAGGGGAGATAGAAAGTGGTAAACTGAAAAATAATACTGCATGGTAAGGGATGGTAGATACAGGAAGGGGTGAGTGTATGTTACTATTTTTATGGAGATCAAGAAAGACCTCTTTAAGTGACATTTGAATAGAAAGCTTGTGAAGTAATCACATATCTGGAGGATGAATATTTCAGACAGAGAAATCAACACATAAAATGTTCCCGAGGAGCCAAGATGTTTAGTGTAGTTCAAGGAACAGCACAGAAGTCAGTGTTACTGGAGTAGTAATTGAAGTGAGGACTAGCAGAAGATGAAGGCAAAGAGCTAATAGAGAACAAGATAATGAAAGGGGCCTTGAAAGCCACTATAATAGTTTGGATGGCTTTAAGTAGGAACATGACATGATCTGATACATTTTCACAGAATCTTTGACTATTTTTAAGAATGGACAATAGAAGGCAAGAGTGGAAGCAAGGAGACAGGTTAAGAGACTGCTGCAATAACTCTGATGAGAGGTGGTGATAGTGGCTTTAGCCACAGTGATAGCAGTGGAAGTGTTAGAAAGTGATTAAATTCCACTGAGAAGGCTGCATGGTCTGATTTAATCAAAAATTTAACTATCATGTAAAAAGGGAACATTCTGCATGTTCCAGCCGAAGTCACAATTTTTTTTTCCACTGGGATTTGTGGCCAAAGCCCTCACAAATACAACTTTGCCTTCTATTATCACTGCATCTTGTTGTATGTAACTATTTTAGGAAAAGTCTGGTAGTGGTCTGGGTCAAAGTATCGGTGGTCATAGCACACTGTATATCAACATTGTTTTTATTTTATTCATTGATTTTATTATTATTTTAAAATATTTGTTGTTGAAAATATTACATATATTTTCCTTCCTCCCACCCCATTGATCTTTTCTAGTTTATCCTTGCCACCTGAATCAATATTGTTTTTAATTGCTAGCACCATTCTCTGTTGTCCATGCTGAGATAATTTTCCCTCTTTGCCTCACTTTTCTCCTACCAAGTCTGTCTTACCTATCCCTTTTCTAACTAATAAGATGAAACATGTTCATTGGTATTGGGCATCAAACTGAGTAGAAGGTTGTTCTCAGGAGAACATGACAGTGGGCAAATCACTTTCTATGAACTCAATTTTCTAGTCTTTAAAGGAATAGATTGAATTGATTAACATTAAGAGCCCTTCCTGTTCTCAAGTTATATGATTCACTTAATGATTCATTCATATCCAAACCCTCATCAACACATTATAAATGTACTAGAGGCCTGATGCATGAAGATTCGTGCAGGAATGTGCCTTCCTTCCCCTGGCTGGCAGCACTGCTTTCACTCTGGCCCAGAGCTGCCTTTCTGCTTTCCCACATTTCCCAGTCTTGGAGCTGCTGGAGCAGTGTGAAACACCTGCCTCATAGCCATGGTGATGATGCAAGTGTTCCGTCCTATCCCCGATTGCTTGGCATCTGCATATACAAATTAATCCTCCATCTTTGTTGGGTTAATTTGCATACCCACTCCTGATTGGCTGGTGGGCTTTGTGAAGGTATGTTTAATTTGCATCTTTTTCTTTTATTAGTGTAGATACAGATACATTTAACATTTTAATATATATTATCTCATCTTTAAATAATTTTAATATTTTATAGGTGAAGAAAAAAGGCTATAGAGATTTTAAGAAACTTCTCCAAGGTCACTTATTGAGGTACTGAAAGAGCTGGTCCAGGTATCAGTTTTGCCATGGTATCTTAAAGTGACAAAGTGCAATTTCTTTTAAGCATTTAATCACCATTCATTGCTTTTCTGAATCACTCTATTAGAAGATAGAAATATTTTTCTTCTTTTGAGAAAATATTTTTATTAATTTTTACAGAGAAGAAGGGAGAGATAGAGTTAGAAACATTGATGAAACATCAATCAGCTGTCTCCTGCACACTCTCTACTGGGGATGTGCCCACAACCAAGGTACATGCCCTTGACTGGAATTGAACCTAGGATCTTTCAGTCCACAGGCCAATGCTCTAGCCACTGACTCAAACCAGTTAGGGTGAGATCTTTTTCTTAAGTGAATGAGTGGCAGGACACTATCTCAAGCAATATCATAAAATAATGTGTTTATGCCACAGTCTTCCTTAGCTAATTTAGGTACAAAATGCCCTCACTCGAATTATTCATCTGCAATTTCCCTGAAAACTGTTACACCATGTCTCCCTAATCAGGGACACCTTTAGTACATTGAAAGCTGAGCTGTTTTCTTCACTCCTACAATTTCTAACTCTGCAGTTTTTTTAGCTCTTCCAGATGGAATTCAGAGTTAAATATTAATGCATGCAGTATTGCTTTCAGCCAGACTATTGCCCAAAGGCTGTGTCAATGGCTCAGAGGGGCTAGCAGAGGTTCTATAGCTGATTATGCCCTTCTGATTGCTAATTAGATGTAAAGGTTGGAGAATAAACACATACTTTAAACATCTATACATAGATGGGACTTTACTCTGTCTCCTGGGATATATTTAAGCTTTGGATGGGAGAAACTATATATTTTTTTAGTAAGAGTGGCTGACTTTCTAGGTAATTAATCCAATGTCTAACTTAAAAAGCAGCTAATGGGGACAGCAACTTTAAGGTTGAGCAATGCTGACATTATGAGTGATATACTCTTTGATATCAGGCTATATTAGCATGGGGACAATAAGTATGTCTGGTAAGTTCATATTTATGAAGTTTGATTTGCTTGCTTGCTATGAGGACTCAAAGTGGATAAAAAACACACACAAAACAACAAGGTGAGATAAACAGCCCAGCTGGTGTAGGTCAGTGATTGAACATTGACCTATGAACCAGGAGGCCACAGTTTGATTCCTGGTTAGGGCAAATGCTTGGGTTCTGGGCTTGATCCCCAGTAAGAGATGTGCAGGAGGCAGCTGATAGATGAATCTCTCTCATCATTGATGTTTCTATCTCTCTCTCCCACTTCTTTCCTCTCTGAAATCAATAAAAAATATTTTTTACAAAAAGAAAAAGAAAAAAATGAAGTTGACACAAACAGAGAGAGGGAGTATACCATTGAGAGGAATAAGTTCTACTCGAAAGATGGGAGTTTATGTATTCCAAAGTCCCAAGAAGGATTTACCATTACCATTACCCATCTGATGAACAGGCAGCATACCTGACCTCTATATAATTCTGTTTTCATTCCTTTAGTGAGCAGCTCCTGGTTAGGAACAATTCATGCTCATGTGGAGGCCCTTCCAGATAACATAATGCTGTAAAGCCAAATTCTAATGCATGCTCTGTTTAAATTCATTCAGTGACTATAAACAGCTTTAGAAAGAGTCCAAATTCCTTAGCATGGTCCACAAAGGCCCTTTATAACTTGACACCTGTTTACCTCTCTATCATCATCCGTCACTATTCCCTAATGTCTTATCTTTCCTTAGTTATACTGAACTACTTTTAGCTCCACAATAACCTTAATGTGTCTGAGTCATTACATGCTTTCTCTGCTAAGGATGCCCCACTCAATTTTCCCCACTTCATCTGCTTACTTAGCCTTTAAAATGTCACTTCCTTCCATGAGTATCTCCTCCTGAGTTAGGAGCCTTTGTGTTGCATTCTCAGAGGAGCTATTTCTCTGTCATAATTTTAAGTAGTTTATTTACTTGGTATTATGTCAGCTCCTCAAGGGGAAGAACTACAGTTTGTTCATCTTTGAATCTCTATATCCTATCATGTGGTATGTTATTAATAAAACTTCTTGTGGGTGATTGATTGAATATTGCATCTAAGGATCTATAAGCATGGCAGAATGGGGATTTTGGGCAATGTGACAGAATGATGATATCAATCTTTTAGTCAGGGTTTATTTTTTAGTGGGATATCTTTGTCTTTACAAAATGCTGCTTACGTACATTGATGGAGTTGTTATATAAAACCTTTTCCAAGTGGTGTGTTCCCAGGGCTATAGTAGTTTCAAACTCCTTGTCTATAACAAAATTCCTCAAACATAAACCCTAAGGAAGGTGGGATCATAGGAAGGATGATAATGGCAATGGTCTGCAGAGACATGGAGAGTATGAAAAAGATGAAATGAACAAAAAAAGATGAAATGATGATGATACTAAGTTGTGGTGATATTTCTTATTCTCTGCTACCAACTACCTGTGTGTCTGGGACAAGGTATTTAACTGCTCTGTTTTTTGTTGTTGTTGTTGTTGTTGTTGCCTCATTGTTAAAGATATTTAAACAATGAAGTACTTTGCAAGCTCAAGGGCTACCACTTTAGTAAATTTGACTTAGGTCTGCCTAAATATGGGGGTGGAACATTTTAACATTTTCTAAATCTTCTGGCATATAATTTGATAATAGTGTTACATTATTTTTATATTTAAAATAGTTACAAAAGCAAAATATATTTCATTGGTTAAAATTAGAAAAATCACACAAAATGATAAAAATATTTAAAAAAATAATAATCCACATTTCAGTTAGGTGGAGAATCGTCCCATACACCGAAAGGTGGCAGATTTGATACCTGGTCAGGGTGCATACCTAGGTTGTGGGTTCAATTCCTCGAATGGGCAGGTTCAATACCTGGTCAGGGTACATTCAGAAGACAACCAATAGATGGATATTTCTCATATTGATGTTGCTCTCTTCTCTCTCTAAAATCAGTAAAAACATATCTTTGAGTGAGAATTTAAAAAATAAACAAACCACAATTCTACCAGTCAGAACCATATGATTTTTAAATCTATCACCATGGTGGCCATCTTACATGATGCTGAAACAATTGATTAAAAGCTTAAAAATCTGTATATGTTGGGTTTTGATTATCTCCTTTTTATTATAGTTTATTTCAAATAGGTCACATAATCTGAGTAGTTTGACATAGCCTTGCTACTGTGGTATCCATTTTAGAGATTTAAAATACCAGGAACTAAGTTATTGAACGACAATAAAGTCACCGGTGAGGTTACTCCAGACTTGTGCTTTCATTTTAAACATTGTTTTACTGTAAGTGCTGGGGCTGACACCTCTGATCTCCTGTTGTATAAAGATATAATTTCTCACAGTATCACTGACTTGATTGTCCTGAATTTTTTCCTTATTTGACAAGAGTAAAGAAGAGGTCTGGAACCATTTGGCAATCGGGCTGATTTGTGCTACCTTCAGTTACAAGGGTTTTGCCTCCCCTTCACCATGTCCTTATCCCTTACCAAATCCATGGTACTAAATTTCCATTTAATTGATGGGGATAAATTAAGCAAAACCCTATAAATACCCTGAGAGCCAGGTGATTAGTATTTAATTGATCAAGTACTCAAATGCTTAACTGAATATACTAGTTTGATAAAGTCTTCCTTACATTAAATTTTCTGATTTGGAATCTGAGATAGTTTAGCTCAGGCTGCGACTCTGTCAAGGGGGTGGCATTACAAAAGCAGTCCTTATATCACTGACATTTTTGTTTGGAAGCACATCCTCACTCAGGTCTTTGTGACACATCTCTAGCCAATTTCCGCCAAAGTGGTCTTAATAGACAGATACTATGAGCTGCTTCAAGTAACAGATAGTACTGACAGGAGGAAACAATCAGTGTCATTTCAAACCTTTAGCCTAGATGATTACCCTCCTATTTCAGTTCCAATTATATAGAGGATCACTGCTAGCTGCATTGTATGCTCCCCAAAATATTTTATAAGAAACTTTAAGATACCTTGGTAAGTGGGTGAAGCCAATCATATTCAGGTCCTAGGAAGTGTATAAAAGGCAGCATGGCAGAGGAAAAAGTGCACTGGGCTGAGAGTTAAGAAACCTGAGTTGAAGTCTGTGTTCATAATTTTATGTTTGGGTTACCTTAAACTAATCGCTAAATTTCTCTCAGTTTTAGAATGAACATCATAAAAGTTTTCTACTTCTTACAGTTGTAATAATCAAACTATAAGTGAAACAGTGCACATGAAATGGACTTTCCCCAAAAAACTAAAAGCTATAAAGTGTTGCCCTAGCCAATGGTCGGCAAAACTTCGGCTCACAAGCCACATGTGGCTCGCGAGCCGGAGTTTGCTGCTCTGTTGACTAATGAATTTGCTGACCACTGACCTAGACTCTTGATTCCAATAATTTCAGGCTGTTGTTTCTTGTGATTAAACCCCTATCCCAGTGTTTGGCAAACTCATTAGTCAACAGAGCAGAAAACTTCTGACCACTGTCCTAGCCAGTTTGGCTCAGTAGATAGGGTGTCGGCCTGTGGACTAAAAGGTCCCAGGCTCAGGTTCCATTCAGGTCAAGGGCACATGCTTGGGTTGTGGGCTCCATCCCCAGTTGGGTATATGCAGGAAGCAGCCAATCAATGATCCTCTCTCATCATGGATATTTCTATCTCCTCTTCCTTCCTCTCTGAAATCAATTATATATTTGATTTAAACCTATAAGGTGTTGCATACATGTAGCAAACCCAATTCCACTTGAGTTCTTAGTCAACTGATTTAAAACAAGCTGGCTATAAGCCCAGAGTAGAAACAAAAAAAATCAGACCAGAGGTTTATGCTAAGCTCTCCCTTAGATGGTATTTTATGAGACCAATTTCTCTGAGGAGGACTTAATCCCAAAAAGGTAAGGGTGTTTAATTTTTGTGTGTCAGGTCTGTTCATCTTCCTATCACTCCGTTGGTTTTTCCATTAAGCACTTATTCTGAGCGTACCACTTAAAATATAATTTCATAAAAATGATGCGTTTTTTCTGGTTCACTAAAATAATTTATCCTGGATTATCTTTTTTATCTCTAAATTGTTAATCAAGTCAGAGCTATGTGGAAATGGTCTCCATCAGATCCATCTTCTTGTATTCTGTGGCATTTTAATTAGAAAGCTAATATTTTTTTTTCTTTCTGTGTGCAAAGCTCAAAGTGCATTCTCTGCTAGATGTAGTCCCCTGCAAGGTATAATTTCCCACATAACAGACCCATATAATGTACCCCAGGAGGCCTTTCACATCTGGGCTACTCTAGAGGTAGTATGTTGAACTATTAATATGCACTGTTGTACTAAAATATTCTTCCTTCAACTTCTCCCACCTTAAGGTCACTGGATACTGCTTGGTGTCACCTCAGCAGTTAGTGGGGCCACTCCAAAGGTATTTTATTCATCTGCCTCAGGTCTTCAGCAATACTCACTCTGTAGTATCTCAGCTCCTGCTGACCCTGCAGAAATACAACCGAGTTTCTGCTTTCTCAGGAATAATATTATATCAGAGGTAGCATTTGAAGCCCAGCAGGCTATTTTGTTTGTCCTCACAGTAGAACCCACAATACGTTTTTAAAATAAACTTTTAATTTAAGAATAGTTCAAGTTACAGAAAAGTTGTAAATATAGTACAGAGAGTTCTCATATGTGCCACACCCACTTTTCCTCTGTTGTTAGCATCCTACATAATTGTAGTACATTTATCATAACTAATGAATCCCTACCAAGTTATTATGAACTAAAGCCCTTACTTCAGGATTTCTTAGTTTTTACCCATGTCTATGTAAAAGTTTTTACCTTTTAGCACTGTAAGCTCCCAACCAGAATCCTGTATTACATTTAGTAATCATGTCTCTTTAGGTCCTCTTGATCAGGACAGTTTCTTAGACTTTCCTTGTATTTGATGACCTTGGCAGTTTTGAGAAATACTGGTCAGGTATTTTATAGAATTCCTTCAATTGGGACTTATACATTGTTCTACTTATGGTTAAACTGGGGTTATATGTTTTGAAGATAAAATTAGAGAGTTAAAGTGCCATTCTCTTCACATCAATGTCAAGAGAACATGTTATCAATGTTATCAACATTATTTATGATTATTGATGGTTGACCTTGATTAACTGGCTGGAGTACTATTTGTCAGGTTTCACCATCATAACATTTTTCTCCACTCCCTACCTCATTCTACACTATACTTTTTGGAAAGAAGTCACTATGTGAAACACACACTGGAATAGTGGGGAATTATACTCTACCCACTTGGGAAAAGGTATCTATAAAAATCATTTGGAATTTTGCATAGAGGGTTTGTCTATTCTCCCCACTTATTTATTTATTCAATCATATAGGATAAAGGATGTTTATTTCACAGTTTGAGTTGTAATTCAAATTTGTTTTTATTTTTATAACATACTTATTTTGTTTCTCAAATTGTTTCAACTTTGCTCACTGGAGGCTCCTAAAATTGTCTCCTCTGTCCCTTTGATATATTACCATGATTATAAGGTTGTTGTTATCGTCACTCCCTTACTTTCTGGTAATAAAATATGCTCTAGGCTCATGTTGCATATTTCTTGCCCCAGTCTTGTAATAAGTTATTTGTTCAAAGATGTCTAGTCCTTTGTATTATAGAATGTTATTACACATGGAAGACAGTATACAAAGAAACAATAGCCAGACCATATATAAAAATGGAACTTTGACCCATAGTCTGTAGCAACGAGCCCAGAAAACCAACCCATTATCTACAGTTAGCAGCTCAGGAAGCCAGCCTACTATCTAAAAGTCAGGCTTGTAGAAAGTCATTAGCAACCAGCTCAGGGAGCCAAATAATAATTTCTGCAACAATTCACCAACAATGGCCAGGACTTGATTAATAACTGACAACTTTCTTAATTTTTGTCTCCACTTTGAAACTAAAATCATCCTGAGAGTAGCAACTATGACTATTAACCCCTAAACAATTGCATAGGATACACCACTTCTAGAGAGCCTGTCTAAATGTTGCTTTCCCATGCAACAGCCTTCAATCAGGGCATAGCTGAAGATTTCCATTTTTTCCACTATAAAGGCTTCCTACTGCTCTGCCTGCCTCGAGTCATCCAAGATATAAGTGATGGAGCTGCCTCTCTAGCAAGTTCTGAATGAATAACCTTCGCCAATTTTTTATCATTTGGTTAGTGTTAATCTATTTTCACAGAAATCAAAATCTTGCTACTGGTATGCTTATTGCTATTGGGTTTAATTGCTTATATGTCTTCTTATCTAACAGTGCAAGAAAATAAATGTGTGCATACTATGTTGCATATATCTATTTCTATCTATCTATCTATCTATCTATCTATCTATCTATCTATCTACAGATGACTACAATTGTTTCTATGTGTAACTATCTTTATATTAAACTAAATATGAGTTCATATTGATGCAATTAACTCCAATCTATTACCACATGCACCATTCTAGCCTCCATCTATTGCTTATCTATAAACTCCCACAACAACAGTGAGAAATCCACCATTCATTTAGTTCATTGTTCAATCCTAGCATATATGTATAGTACTTTCAGAATTACTAATCCTTACAGTGGACACTACTTTATTAACTAGAATTGTTTATTTTGCTTTTAGTCTTAGGGACTTCACTGATTTTCAAAGTTACTTAGGCCAGCACTTTTCCCTACCCCTTTCTATGAGATTGTGCCATATTTGTAATATAATTAGATTCTCTTATCTGGAGTACATTCACTCTTTGTATCTCTTGATCTCTAAATTTATTTTTAAATTTGAACACATTAAGATTGACTCTTGATGTTGTAAAGTTCTATGGACTTTGACAAATGCATAGTGCCATGTATCCACCATTACAGTATAATACAGAATAGTTTCGCCACCCTAAAAAAATCCTGCGCTTCACTATTTAACCCTCTACTCCTGCATAAACCCTTGATGACAAAGCCTAAGTAACCATTCCACTGTTTCACCATTCTACCATTCAACTGGTAGCTATGAGGTACTTTGACCACCAAGGGGCAGACACTCAATGCATAGGCATTCAAACATGGAACAGATTGAAGAGTCTCAGAAGAAAAGGGGGAGGGTGTGAAGTGATTAATCAAAGATTGTATATGCATACTAGAGGCCCGGTGCATGAATTCATACACTGGTGGGTTTCCTGTCCTGGCCTTGGGGTATTGGGCTGAAACCAGCATTCTGATATCCCCCAAGGGGTCCCAGATTGCAGGCCAGGCCGAGGCAGTACTACCCTCTACCCCCCCACTCCCGTGCATGAATCTGTGCACTGGACCTCTAGTATTTATATAAAATCCATCCATATTTTTGTGTGGATTGATAATACACTTTTATTTATCACTAAATAGTATTTCATTGTATATATATACCATAGTTTGCTTATCCATTCATCTATTGAAGTACATCTTGGTTTCTTTTAGGTTTTGATGGTCATTAATAGACCTGCTATAAAAATTCATATAGAGATTTTCTGTGACATGTTTTCAGGTTAGTTGAGTAAATACCTAGGAGTGTGATTACAGAATTAAATGGTAAGTCTATATTTAGCTTTGTAGAAAATTGCCAAGTTTTTCCCAAAGTCAGTGTATCATTTTGCATTCTCATCAGCAACAAATGAGTAGTTCCTGGTGTTACTCCCTTGATCATGTCACATTACATAACAAACGGGAGAATATCTGGATTGCCTAATCACCTCATTCCCTTTAGAAGGAGAGGTTTCTTAGGCTGGTAGCAGAAGAGGCAATCAGGGAGTTTTCAAATACATGCTGCTGGTGGTTTTGAAATGGAGGGGACCATGTGAAAAGTCAGAGAAAATAGGCATCTTAGCCCTTTACCACAATGAACTGAATCTTTCCAACAAACTAAATGAAAATGATTTTTTCCCATATATTCCAAATGAGAGCCCATTCTGCTCAACACACCTTGATTTCAGCCTTATGAGACAGAATAGAGAACTCAATCAAGCCTGCCTGAATTTCTGACCTACAGAACTGTGAACTAATAAATGGATGTGGTTTTTAGGCCTGTGATTTCATGGTAACTTGTAACACAGCGCTAGAAAACTAATGCAGCAGGTTGTCATCAGATGGCCTTGCTTAATAAATAAGAAAATGAATCGTGAGCAAGGGGTATTGAAGAACAAAGATGACAATAACAGCCATGGCTAATTTGACTCCAGCCCTGCCTCCTCTTGAGCAGGGAGCAAAGAATGGCTGCTTAAATTTTGGTTAAGTGCTGGCATTTGAATCTCTTACACTAACCTACCTCCCTTTTCTTTCTGCTAGCCAGGTATAATCAATGTAACACATTGGATTATTCCTTAAGAGAGAGATTTACTTACATGTCATATGTAGCTTGCTGTGTGTTTTGCTTTATCCCAGTGTGATGACTTTTAGGAGGAAATCCAAAGCCACCCCACTAAAGAAAGCATGAGGGAGAGGAAGAGACAAAGGAGCTATCTATGAACCATTACAATATGTGGATAGCCATCAATTCCAGTCCTGCACATTTGGCCAAGTCCAAGAAAACTATTCCCCATGGCTGGCATCACTAAACCAGTTGGATTCCCTAAAATCAAATGAGGAGAAAGGCACAGAGAGCCAAAATGAGCCATTCAGACAAACTAAGCTGATTTTGACGGGTTCCCTGGTAACAAATCCAACTATGTTTATAAATGGGTCACTATAGCTTCCAGCTGTATTTTTTGTTATGTAAGCTTCCTGGAAAAGCAGATTAAACCATACTGAAGATAAACATTTGATTTTCTATAGTAAATTTAGCACTATTGTTTAAAGTGCTTTGGAATTGAATTGTGCAGGTGCTAAAATTCTAATTGCCTGTTTTCCTGACATTCATCTTAGAACTGATCAAAGTAAGACATTATCTTTGACTGATTCACATAAGATATAATGACCACAGTAAAAGGAATGGAATGGATAGGATAGAATCAAAAGTAAAATAAAGGCCCTTTGGAAGTCATGGATTCAATCTATCTTTGGTGAGGATGATATGTAAGTTCTCAAATGAATCCACTTTAAGTTGCTGATAATGTGGAGGGAAATATGTACTTAGTTTATTGTAAGAAAAATAAAAGGCAATCACATCTACTTTTATGTAATGCCCCAAATCTAGTTTTACAGTTGAAAGTATAGATTTGAGATTATTTATATAGTTGCAAACCCTGAATGTTTTATAGGGAAACAAAACAAAGTCAACCAGGACACTAAAAATGCTTGACTCTGACTTCACATTTCCTTAGACTCAGAATATTGCAAAGCCTGTAGAATCAGTATGACTATGCAAGTGTTAGTTATTTTATTTATTTTAGTACCCAAACAATTGCTTAATTAACTCATCATTTAAGGCAAAAGCAAAGTACAAGCAAATATATAAAAAAAGGGATTTGAATGTCTTCATAATCCTCAAGGCTCTACTATTATTTGGAATATATTAGCATTAGTGAATTTAGTGAAGGCTTTTAAATTGACTTGAAATAGTAGTTATGCCATCTTTGTATCATTAAAATATCTAATGATATACTACTTCTTTGATTACATCCTCAAACTGTTGTCCACAAAAAATGACATGACTTACAAAAGTAAAAGATGTGCTTTGGAAAAGCAGAGGCCTGAGATAATAGAAATACTGCCATTTATTCTGATAGTATTATTCACTTAACAACTACCCTCATGAAGATGCATTAGAGAATGAAGAACAAACAGAAAATTCTGTATCCAGAACCTGGTGGAAAGGATCATGCTCCCACTAGTGCCCATCCTGAAGAGGGAAAATTTATTTTCACAGTATCTGGCAGGACAGACAATAGGGCTACAATTCAATTCAATAAGTAAAAGCAGCACTGTTCTAGATGTTGTATTGGTTATAAGAGTCTAACACAATCTTTAAAGAGTTTATCATTTTGTTGGAGAGGTGACATGGATTTAGAAGACAAATAAAGAGCACATGTTCAAGTTCCACAGTGTGTGATCAGTACATTGAGATGATCTGGAAAGATAGAGGACAATATGACCAAGAGTGGGAACACTTTAAGGCTGAGCTGAAGTATGAGATGAGTCATGAAGGAGAGCCAGATTTGGAAATTTATGTGATTTCCAACATAATATTGGCCTTATATTTTTATTCCAATTATTGAGAAGTAGTTTACATTTTTAGCAGATTCTTGTATTATTGAGGATGTTTATGGCTATAAGTAACAAATAAACTAACTAACTGGTTTTAATAAAAAGAATATTCAGTGTTCTCTAAAGATGTCAGGGCACTGAGTGGGCATCTATGTGATTATTTTTCCCCTTCCTGTGTGGTCACTAGGTGACAGAAATAGCTCCAAGCATCATTTTCTCATATGAGAATGTTCAAATCAGGACCAAACACAGGAAAACAAATGTCTGGATTTTGTTAAAGCTAAAATATGCCCAGTACCAGAACACAAATCATGATAGATCCAAGTTTGCAGGAAGATTCTAGGAAAAAAATATTTTCCAGATGATCCCAGTATATTTATTTTTGAAGTTTATTAGCCAGTCAGAATGCTTCATATTCTGTTCTAGATGTTGTATTGGTTATAAAAGTCTAACTAGTAAAAGTTTTCAGCTCAAACATTGGAGACGTTTACAGATACTCTACTTTCTATACCGTAACTTCATTTACTCAAGATATAAATGCAGATTCCTATAACATCCATGGCCCTTTTGGGAGTCTTAACTGATGGATTTATTTTGGTTATAATATAACAAGATACCTTCCTCTTAAAGTTAGGAAAAAATTACCACTAACATTAATTTCTGTATTAATTTGCAAAACGAAAATGCCAATGAGTGCTAAAACACTAAGTTTACCTTATCACATATATTTAACGCTATTGAGTCAGATATTTCCTTTGATAGTTTGATCACAGATCCTTAAGCAACCAACTTTTTTATCTTTTAGTAATATGTTTGTTATTTAGTTAATAGAATATTAGAGTTAGAAGGAACCTTAGAGATCACCTAGTTCAATTCCCTCATTTTTCAGATGAGAAAAAATAATCCCTGAGGCTAAATGAGATTAAATGACTTGCCTACTGTCACACATTATTTAGTGGCAGAGTTAGAGACAATAAACTAATATTTCTGATTTCGAAGTCCATAATTTTTATGCTACAAAGTGATACCTTAGCTATGGTAAATTTTGTCTGTCATAGTAAATAGATAGGCATCACATAAATCTCTTAAGATCCTGCAGCCAAAACCAGTTAGGCTCAGTGGGTAGAGCATCGGCCTGTGGACTGAAAGGTCCCAGGTTCGATTCCGGTCCAGGGCATGTATCTTGGTTGCAGGTATATCACCAGTACGGGGTGTGCAGGAGGCAGCTGATGGATGTCTCTCTCTCATCAATGTTTCTGACTCTCTATCCTTCTCCCTTCCTCTCTGTAAAAAATCAATAAAATATATTTTTAAAAATATCCTGCTTTCTCCAGCCCTGATTGGATACAGAGAGTAAATCTGTGCTTTTGAGCCCTTAGGCCAGAGAAACAAACAGACCACGTGGCATAATAATTAATAATATGGGCACTTGAATAAAGCCAGGTCATTTCAAATTATGGTTCTGCAACCTTCATCCTAAACTAAAAGCATGTCGCTTCATTTTTTTCTCTTATTTTCATTGTAACATTGGAGTCATATCTTTCATAGGATTGTTGCTTGACAAAGTAAATTTATATAGAACCTTTGAAGTATGAAAATCTCTCAATTGATGCTAATCCATTATTTTAAATTTTATTTTCTGAGATTAAACACAATCATAGCAGGAGATATATCTATATTCAATCACAAGATAAGTGAGCTCAGTCTGGAATCAATCTTGCAGCCATAAAAAAGTGATGATAGAGAATGTTGGCACATTGTTTTTATTTTCTATTCTTTTATTTCTTTTTTAAGTGTCTTAAATGTAATATTAATCTTTTTTCCTTCATACTTTGTTCTTTATAAAATTAAAAATAAAATTAATATGAGATATTCAGTAGGAGAAGAAAGTAGTGCTATGACATAGGTATAGAACAAAGATAATATGAATGTGAATAATTGAAGATCCTAGGAGATGGTAAATCTTTACATATATTTAGAGCATCTGTGAAAAGTGCTCTGATAAGTATAAAAGAAGTATTGAACGTAAAATTATCCTTCAGGTTGCCAGAGCAACCAGAATTTATGTGGGAGAGAGGTGAAGAGAGTCTAGGCTAAAAGACATTACTAAGGCATGAAAAGAGGCACTGGTAAGATGCTATGCCTAATAGAAAGATGCTGCAATTGACCAGAACTCTTCTGGGGTTGTGGTTTTGAAGCCACACCATAGACAAACTTGCTATGCAAGACAAAAGACTCATGTTCCAGCACTGTAGTTTCTAACATTTACAATGTTATTTAATATTTTTTTCTTCCTGAATAAGGAAGGGAGAAAATGTACCTTCCCAAATTCTCACTGAAAAGTAGGTCTGCTCCAGCCTGAAGGGAAAAGTCATCCCTGAAGGGGAGAGCCTCATCAACTACTTACAATACAGCTCTTTCCTCCCCCAGGTTTATCCTATGTAATAAAACCCTAATATGCTAAGTGTCTGTCGTCCAGTTGGCCATTCAACCAATCGAAGTGTAATATGCTAATGATATGCTAAGGCCACTCAACAGCTCACTATGACATGCACTGGCCACCAGGGGACAGACTCTCTGACTAGTAGGTTTGCTTGCTGCTGGGGTCCAGCCAATCAGGACTGAGCGAGATGGGCCAGACATGACATGGAGCTCTCCCATGGTCTCTCCCCAGATGGTCAACCTCCTGGGTCTCTCCCAGGCCCCAATCATGCACTGGTGGGGTCCCTTGGCCTATTCCCTGTCACAAACTGGGACCCTTGGGGGATGTTGGAGAGCTGGTTTTGTCCCAATGGTCAAACAAGCAGTTTTATGATGCTCACTGATCATCGGGGGCAGATGCTTATTGCAAGAGCTGTCCTCTGGTGGTCAGTGTACTCCCACAGAGGGAGCGTAGCCAGAAGCCTGGCTCATGGCTGGTGCGCACAGTGGTGATGGCGGGCCTAAGCCATCAGTTAGACATCCCTCAAGGACTCCTGGCCTGTGAGAAGACATAGGCCAGGCTGAGGGAACCACCCCCCATTGCACAAATTTCATGCACCAGGCTTCTAGTTGAGGTATAATTATCAAATAATACTGTGTAAGTTTAAGGTGTACAATGTGATGATTTGATACATGTATAAGATGTATACAAGGTGTTTTGGTTAATAATGCAGATTTTGTAATAAAAGAAAACACAATAATTTCAACAGAAACATCAAAAGTGCTTTATTCAAAGTAATGTCCATCGCAAGCTACACATTTCCCCCATTTTTCAAGTAATTTTTGGATACTGTCCTAATAGAATTTTCCTTGTTTTGAGGCGAACTATTCAGAAACCCAATTTTCCACTTCTTCATGCGTTTTGAAGTGCTGCTAAGAAACTGCATGTGTCATCAATCAGAACAAGTGGTAATCTGAAGGAGCAAGGTCTGGTGAATATAGTGGGTGGGTTAATACTTCCCATGCAAGATCTTTTAGCATCTCTTTAACTAGTTTTGAAGTGTGTGATGGTGTGTCATCATGAAGCAATACTACTTTGTCATGTCTTCTGGCCCATTCACGATCAAAGCATGATTCAAATTGATTATTTGTTGTCAGTAGTGATCAGTATTAGCAGTTTCACATGATTTTAGGAGCCCATAATATAACACACCTTCCTGATCCCACCAAATGCAGAGCATTTTCTTCTTTCCAAAGCAATTTGACCTTGGAGTCAATGTTGATGGTTGACCGGGATCAACCCATGATTTTGTGTGTTTGGGATTCTCAAAATAAATCCACTTTTTAAACATTTTTTAATATATATTTTATTGATTTTTTTTTTTACATAGAGGAAGGGAGAGGGATAGAGAGTTAGAAACATCACATGAGAGAGAAACATAGATCAGCTGCCTCCTGCACATACCCTACAGGAGATGTGCCCACAACCAAGGTGTATGCCCTTGACTGTAATCGAACCTGGGATTTAGTTTGAAGGCTGAAGCTCTATCCACTGAGTCAAATTGATTAGAACAATAAATCCACTTTTCATAGCCAGTAGCAATTCAATGCAAAAAAGACTTTCATGCCATTGAAGCAACATTTTACTGATGCCTTTTCACTTTTCCATTTGTCTTTTATTCAGTTGATGTGGCACCCATTTTCCTTTAAAATCTTTCCAATTGCTTATAAATGCTCAGAAATTGTTTTCTGAGCAAAGTTTAATCTTTCTGCAAGTTGTTTTTGAGTTTGACATGCGTATTCATCTAATAATGCTTGTAACTGTTGGTCTTCAAACTTTCTCAGTTGACCTGGACATGCTTTGTCTTTCACATCAAAATCATCACTATTAAATCATTTAAACCAGTGTTCACAATTATCTTGGGATGGAGCACATTCAACATAAGCTTCCCAAAGTATATATTAACTTTTAGCAGCACTTTTCTTCCCAACAAAGTAATGAATCAAAACTTGCAGCAAATACTCTTTTTTTGGCACCAAATTCAACATTTTTAAGTCTAAAAATACATATGATGTTAACACCTTCAGAAAATTTGATGTATGCAGTTTTGAAGCTTGCTGTCAATACAACAAAATAGCATACATACCAAATAGCATATGTATGCTGCATATATCTATCTAAATGTGTAACTCCATCTATTGAAAAATATCCACATTATTAACCGGTGCATCCAGTATGTTGTGAAATGATTACCACAATAAGGTTAGTTAACACATCCTGCTTACTGATGCTTTCAAAGGTGGAGGGGAATCTGTTCTTGTTGTGGAGAGTTTAGGGACAACCTGGAGGATTCATGGTAGACATGATCTGTTGTTATCTCTACTCCTTTCTTTTTTTTCTTTAAATTTAATAAATCTTTATAGTTCATATTATTACAATTGTCCCCCCCCCACACACACACACAAATAGCTCCCCTTGACCTGGATCCCAGCCCTCCCTCTGTCCTTTTCTTCTCTGCCATTGTCCTCATCCGTAGGTATATGATTTTTTTCCAGTCTCTTTCCGCACCCCTTTAACCATTTCCCTCTGAGAATTGTCAATCCACTCCCTTTCCATGCCCATGCTTATATTATATTCACCAGTTTATTCTTTTCATCAGATTTTTTATTCACTTGATTTTTAGATTCATTTGTTGATACATATGTATTTGTTGTTTATGATTTTTCTCTTTACCTTTCCTTCTTTTTCCTCTTCTTAAAGAATACCTTTCAGCATTTCATATAACACTGGTTTAGTGGTAATGAACCCCTTTAGCTCTTTCTTCTCTGTGAAGCTCTTTATCTGACCTTCAATTCTGAATGATAGCTTTACTGGGTAATCTTGGTTGTAGGTTCTTGCTATTCATCACTTTGAATTTTTCTTGCCACTGCCCTCTGGCCTGCATAGTTTCTGATGAGAAATCAGCTGACAATCAAATGGGTGCTCCCTTGTAAGTCATTAACTGTTTTTCTATTGCTGCTTTTAAGATTCTCTCTTTGTCTTTTGCTCTTGGCATTTTAATTGTGATGTGTCTTGGTGTGGTCCTCTTAGGATTTCTTTTGTTTTGGGTCTGTGCACTCCCTGGACTTATAAATCTATTTCTTTCACCAGGGTTGGGGGGAGTTTTCAGTCATTATTTCTTTCTCTCTTTCTTCTTATGGCACTGCCATAATTCTGACGTTAGTATGCTTGAAGTTGTCCTGAGGCTCCTTATACTATCTTCCAATTTGGGGATTCTTTTTTCTTTTTTGCCTTTCCAGGTGAGTGTTTTCTGCTTCTTTGCATTTCAATTCCTTGACTTGATTCTTATGTTCCTCTAGTCTTTGTTAGGTCTCTGTATGATTTTTTTTTTTAATTTTAGTCAGTGTATGTTTAGTTTCTAGTTGGTCCTTTTTCATCTCCTCCTGAGTCTTGCTAAATGTATCCATCTTTTCTAGGAAATTCTTGAAAAACCTTATAACTATGGTTTTGAACTCTATATCCAGTCATTTGTTTTCCTCCATTTCTTTCATTTGTGATCTGTTCCTTTGTCTCTGCATTTTCTCTGATTCCCTGAGTTAGTAAAGTAACTTTGTGTGCTAGGCATCCTATATGGCCCAGTAGCTCTACCTCCCCAGATACCTGAGTGGAGTGGACTCTCTTGACGTACCCCTTTGTGGACTGTGTGTACAGCCATGTTGTAGTTAAGTTTTGATTGTTGTTGGTATCACTCAGGGGAATTGACCTCCAAGCCAATTAGTTTTGAGGACTACCTGTGTCTATGCTGGGAGAACTTCTGTGCTGGAGTCAGCCTTATGATGCAATACTTGCACAATTGAAAAAGCCTCTGTGTTTGGCTTGGATGGGGTGGAGTTTCAGGGCTGAGCAGACAGACTTGGCTTCCAATCAGCCCTGCTCTATGTGGCCCCTGGGTCTCAGTGTTCCTCAGTAATCACTGCAGCCCTCTCTGTGTGTACTCACGCTTGCACACCTCAAGACCTCTGGTTTTAGCAGCTCCCCTGAGTTTCTGTGTGCTCTAGAGACCCATATGATTCTGAGTCCCCAGGGTCTAATATGACCACCAATTTGTACTTCTTTATTTTTTTCAATCCTCAACCAAAGACATGATTTTATTGATTTTAGAGAGAGACAGAAGGAGGGAGAAGGAAAGAGAAAAACATCAATGTGAGAGTGAAACACCGATCAGTTGTCTCTCACACGTGCCTATACTGGAGATCAAACTTGTAACTTGAGTATGTGCCCTCATTTGGAATTGAACCGGCGACCTCTCATTGTATGGGACAACAGTCCAACTAACTGAGCCAGACCAGCCAGTGCAAATTTGTACTTCTTTATATCCTTACCTTTTCACCCAGTACCCAATCCCATCCCCTCTGACAACCATCCCTTATCAGATGTATCATTGTCATACATCTTATTTGTTGATGGTTTGTTTAGCTGTGTAAAAATTTTTTAGTTTGATGTAGTCCCATTTCTTTATTTTTTCCTTTGTTTTTCTTGCCTGGGGAGATATTTCAGAAAAAAATATTGGTAAGATAAATGTCTGAGATTTTAGTGCCTATGTTTTCTTCTAGAAGTTTTATGGTTTTGAATATGACATTTAAGTCTAATCCATTTTGAGTTTATTCATGTATATAATGTAAAAAAGTGATCTGGTTTCATTTTTATTTTGAATATACCTGTCCAATTATCCCAACAACATTTATTGACTAGACTGTGTTTATACCGTTGTATGTTCCTGCTTCCTTCCCACTTTTTTTAACATATGAGAAAACTGATGTTTAGAGAAGTTAAAACCTTGCCCAAAGTTAAACAGTTAGTGAATGTTAGAATATGCATTCTATTCTACACAGTTTGATTCCAGAGACCACACTAATAAAATCTGCAGCATAAGAATTGGCAGCTTGCCCAGCCAGTGTGGCTCAGTGGTTGACTATCAACCTATGAACTAAGGGGTTATGGTTCAATTCCTGGTCAGAGCACATTCCTGAGGTTCAGCTCCATCCCCAGTATGGGGTGTGCAGGAGGCAGTGGATCAATGATTCTCTTTCATCATTGATGTTTCTCTCTCTCTCTCTCTCTCCCTCTCTGAAATAAATAAAAATAAATTTAAAAAGAATTGGGAGCTTAAGGGAGTTCTATCATTTCAGAGGTTCCAGAAGAGAATATTAAAGAAACATCTGTAGATGAGCTAACCAGACGCTAACCAAGGACAGACTAGATTAAAAAAAATTAGGCCCATTTCTATAAAGTTTTGCATGGCTTATATTATGCTAGTTAAAAAATGTCAGTCAGATATTTGTGGATTGCAGTCAGGAGGGGCTGGAGAAGGATTACTCTGATAAAGGATAGAGGGATCCATTCTTCACTCTGCCAATATAGGAGTGGTTGTTTCAACAACAATAAGCAAATGGAGGTTGTTTAAAACAAGTGCATTCAATATTATTTTCCCTTATAAAAAATGTAATATTTACTGGTTGCTTTAAGTTCATCATTTAGGGAGTCAATAATATTGATTTCTCTGTGGCTGGGTGCCACACATTATACTAAGTAATGTGGGGCTAAATAAAGACATCAAGAATGCAAATTTGCTTCCTGGGGATGCTAATAAAGAACATGAATTGGGGACAATACATAGGTAGAAAACAATACAGCACATAAAAGGACATAAGCATATGACAGAAAAATATTGATTATAGGGACAGGATTTTCAAGGCTGTGAATCAAGAGGGATCAGAATCACCACCAATACCTATCACAGTGAGTTATTTAGAGTCATATTCAATATTTTCAGAAGGCTTGGAGCATGTCCATTGAAAGTTCATTCAGTGATATCTCTAAAGCAAATCTCCAACTTGTGTACCAGATTAATGTTTTGAAATATTGGTACATACAAAAGGCCAGGTTCCTATGCTGATGTATTGAACTGAAAATCTTTAAGTATTGAGGGCCTGGAAATCTCTATACTTAACACGTATCAAGTACATATAAAAATGCTAATGCTACTTGTCTTAGTTCATTTGATGTTCTCTCACAAAACTATCAAGACTTGACAGTTTAAACAACAAATCTTATTTCTCACAGTTTTAAGTATGGAAACATCAAAATCATGACAATAGCAGATTTGGTATCTGGTGGGAACCTGCTTCTTGGTTCATAAACACTGTTTTCCTCACAGTGTGCTTATACTGTATGGTAGAAGAAACCAGAGATCTCTGGAGTCACCTTTTACAATGGAGCTAATCTCATCAATTAGTACTCCACTCAGATGACTGAATCACCTCTCAAAGGTCCCTAATCCAGATTAAGTTACATTAGGGATTAGGACTTCAAAGTAAGAATTTTGTGATCACACAAACATTCAGCCTCCAACACTGTTGATTTTATTTAAATGAGACATAAAATGTAAAACTGACAAGCTACAATTACATTTATTGTGTGCCAGCCATTATGTTAGGTGCTTTAATTACATTATTCAATTACTTTATTTCTGCAGTGTTCCTGTAAGATTCAGCCTCAGGTTCTTCATCCAAGCTATATTATTTTGAAGAATATACACCAAATATTAGTGGTGGTTAACTTTAGGTGTTAAGATATAGATTATCTTTATTTTCTTCCTTATACTTTCTATATTCTACCTTTTTTATTTTGCAAAGATCATATGTTGCTTTTATAATCGTAATATTTTCCAAATTCACAAATTTTACTACAAATTTCTTAGTTATGCAGTTCACAATAATAGTACTAGAAAATCTGTAAAACATTATTTGAACAAAGTGTTATGAGATTAATAGTTGAAGATATTGCACATTCTTATCAAAATGTTGTTATGACAATATTCCTTTATTTTCATGGAAATGTCTTCTATTTTGTTGGAAGATCTCAAGAGAATGAAATATTGATAGAAATGTTTGTTAAGGAGAGAACAATATGAAGAAAATTCAGGACGGTGGAACATACTTAGCTCCAACATTGTACCACAGCTAAAAATCCCAGTTATTATGAGGACATTATTAAGGTCTTTGGAACATCACAAAGGAGGATGCATATATGGAAGCAAAAATGGTGGATTCTGCAATTATATGTTACTGATTTAATAATTTTGTTCTATATGGCTGGATTTTGTTAGACCCCCACGCACAAATATTAATATGAGATCATCATCAGTTAGATATGTATTCTAAATGTGAAGATGCTTTAATTCCTGCCAGAATTCTAAAATGCATCACACCATTTGGAGACTTGGCATTTGCCCTACATTTGACACCGTACTTCTTTCAGAGTATGGTAATTCAATAGTGGCAACATAATGGGTCTCAGATCCAGAATGATGCTTAATTCAAGTCTACTTTAATGCTTTCTGTCCTCACCCCTACTCTTGTTTCCTTTCAGCCACTCCTCCAAATCACCATGGGAATAAGTGACTGGAAAAAAAAAAAAACTAATTGGTTAATGTTTCATAAAAGCCATCTGAAAGGAGACTAGCTCAAGCCCTACTATTTATTTATTTATTTATTTATTTATTTATTTATTTATTTATTTATTCATTTATTTATTTTGCTGCAAAATGCTTTATTGTTTCATTTGCTCCAATACATGTGAGGGCTTCAGGGTGGTTAAAAAGAATGGCTAGTAGTTTTGGAGAGAGGCTCAGATAAAAAGCCAGACACCAAGGGAATGCAGAGGGGCCTCTGAAAGGCCTCTGGGCTTCAAAGGCTCCTAGTCCTGCTCAAGGGTGAGCCTTTAAAATACATATTTTTCTAGCCTAGCCTGGGGGCTGGACAGCCTGTAGATGCTAGTAAAGTAGTCACTCATTTTCTTTTCTTAATTTTTTTATTGTTTAAAATATTACATATAGTAGTACATACATCTCCTTTTTCCCCTTCATTGACTTTCCCCCGGCCTCCCTTAACCCCTGTCACGTGCTCTTATCTCACCCACCTCCCCAGTGTCTTGTGTCCATTGGTTGTGCTTATATGCATGCGTACAAGACCTTTGGTTGATCTCTGTGTTTCAATTCCTCATCTGGGAAGTGGTTCTCCAGGAAGGTACAGAGATTGAGGGTCTGTATGGGTAGAACCCAGGGCATGGAGCTCCAAAAGGGTTCAGGTTTCTCTCCAAAACCAAGGCAGCTTCCATGGTGTCCTGAGTGTTGTCCTCCTCATCTAGGAAAATAATGCAGCCACCATGCTGTTTTTGTAACTTTAAGAGATGTTTGTGCCCTGAAATTCTTCTCCACCAACACATGGAGGAAGTGGCCTAGGAAATGGGGAACCACATCATCAGGGTCAAAATAGCAGCCCAGAGAGAGGTAGATGTAGGAGGCCCACAGATGCAAGTTGGTCAGGGGTTGATCACAGCCTCCACCTTGGTGAAATAATTCTGATGAATTTGAGAGCTCATGGTTATTTGGAAAAATGGAGCTAAGGAAGGAAAGAAAAAAAAACTGCTGTGTTGGATGGTCTCAGAAGTGGTGACTGGATAAAATTTTGGAGAGTGGTTGGAAGCTAGAAGGGGCATAGCAGGGTCTGTTCTGTCCAAATACTGTTAAAGCAAGATATAGATACGGAACTACCAAGGGCACCATCAATCCTTCCTTCCTTCCTTCCTTCCTTCCTTCCTTCCTTCCTTCCTTCCTTCCTTTCTTTCTTTCTTTCTTTCTTTCTTTCTTTCTTCCTTCCTTTCTTTCTTTCTTTCTTTCTTTCTTTCTTTCTTTCTTTCTTCCTTCCTTCCTTCCTTTCTTTCTTTCTTTCTTTCTTTCTTTCTTTCTTTCTTTCTTTCTTTCTTTCTTTCTTTCTTTCTTTCTTTCTTTCTTTCTTTCTTTTTCTTCCTTCCTTCCTTTCTTTCTTTCTTTCTTTCTTTCTTTCTTTCTTTCTTTCTTTCTTTCTTTCTTTCTTTCTTTCTTTCTGTTTAAAATATGACATGTGTCTACTTTGTCCCCAAATGACAACCCCCCAAGCCACTCCCACCCACCAAGACAAGCCCCCACTGCCCCAGTGTCCATGTCCACTGTTTGGCTATGCTAATATGCATACATACAAGTCCTTTGGTTTATCTTTTACCCACCCCCACATCTTCTTTCTGAGGTTGGACAGTCTGGTCAGTGTTTCTTTGTCTCTGAATCTTTTTTTGTTAATCAGTTCATATTTTTCATTATATCTATACCAGAGGCCCAGTGCACGGATTCATGCACCAGTGGGGTCCCTTGGCCTGGCTTCTGGGGATTGGGCTGAAACCAGCTCTCCAACATTCCCAGAGTGGGTCCTGGATTGCAAGAGGGCAAAGCCCAGGCCAAGGAACCCCACCGGTGCATGAAAATTGGGTCTCTGACATCCCCTATGAGTCCAGGGTGTGGGTGAAGCAAATTCAGGGCCAACAGTGCCCCAGCAGCAACCTAACACACAGCTGATTCCATGAAGTCAGAGCATCAGCCCTCTAGTGGTCATTGTGCATCATAGCTACTGGGAGAACTATGAAATAGTCAGATGGTTACTTAGGCTTTTATATATATATATATAGATAAGAGTGAGATCGTGTGATATTTATCTTTCTCCATCTGGCTTTTTTTGCTTAGCATAATGCCCTACAGGTCCATTCATATTTTTGCAAGTGGTAAAAGTTCCTTCTTTTTCTATAGCAGCATAGTATTCCATTCTGTAGATATATCACTGTTTTTTAATCCACTCATCTGCTGATGGGCACTTAGGCTGTTTCCAAATCTTAGCTGTTGTAAATTGTGCTGCTATGAACATAGAGGTGCATATATCCTTTTAGACTGTTGTTTCTGTTTTCTTTGAATATATTCCTAGAAGTGGAAGAAAAAAATACCAATTGGTGGTGGTGCTATGGGTTATCAAGAAAAAGAAATTCTGAATTTCAGGCATTGTATTTTGTGGGTATCACACAGATGCTGCAGCTTTCATCTGAAGAATTGAACTACAAAATACAAATAAAGCAAATAATACCAATTAAGAAAACAAAGGGTTTGTCTGCCTGTCATTGTATTCAATGTGGATCAAGTAGTCAATAGAAGTATTATGCCTACTATAAAGATTCTGAGGAATATTAGGGAAAGCACTAAGAGAACAAAAGTGCAGATTGAAATTGTGAGATGACATCCAAACTTGTATTACTTTGAATGCCAGAAGAGATGTGGCCTTATTTTGTACTCTAAATCAGATGATATAGGACAATTGTAACCAGGGATACAAAGAATGGGAGAAAAAAATACCAATTGTTGTTGGTGCTTATCTCTGGGTGGTGAAATTATTGATGTTTAGTAATTTCTTCTTTATAAAAGTGATTATTCCTGTGGTATAATATTTAAAAATACCTCAGTACATATGCTTTCCTACTTTGGGAAGTCAGGCAAGTCTTTTCTTGTGAAATGTTACACTTCATCTCCAGCCTGAGGGCTTTGAACACAGATTCCCTTTCTTGTTTCAGAATCACAAGTTAACCGATCGTTCCTACCACTAAATATTTGAAATTTTCAGCACAACTTATTCATTTGAATGTACAATCCAGCATAAATACACCACACCAAAACCTATACTTTGAGTCAAATCACAAGAAAATTCTTATAATACTCTACTTTCTTAATGTAAGTAGATAGTCTCTCCTATTGCTATTGCCTCTATCAGTCTGAGTCTAGGAATTTTTTTTTTTTTTACTTCATCTCTCATGTTTTCTGCCCTTGTCTTCGTTCTTTGTTTCTGGCTGAACATAACCCAGGACAGTTTATTATATCGTTTCTATGGTCTTTCTTGCCTGATCAGATTTATAAAAAGTTCTCTTAGCTCTTTATAACTATATCTCCTGCTTTAAGCAGCCCACACAATCCAACTGATAACTCATTCCCTATGCATTTACACCATATGTCTTTTGCATAGACTGGTGCAAACCACAGAACTGGTTTGCATATTAATGACAACATCATTTTCTCCCTGAAATTTTCATAGCCCTTTCTCGCAAATTTGAGTATACTTAAATCACTTTTAATTGCAATATATTAGGGACTGAACTTATCCAGGGTCTTTTTCTAGTTCACAATCAAATCTGGGAATCTAGTGGGAAG
Organism: Lasiurus borealis; assembly: GCA_004026805.1. Classification (NCBI taxonomy): domain Eukaryota; kingdom Metazoa; phylum Chordata; class Mammalia; order Chiroptera; family Vespertilionidae; genus Lasiurus; species Lasiurus borealis. The sequence goes on from PVJN01001732.1 coordinate 68,217, forward strand.
AAGAAAATCTATTTCTGAAATGTTCCTTTGTGCAAATTAATATATCTCAGAATGCAAGTAATTGAGTTGTGATTTTTTTTTTTTTGCTAAAAGCATGTTATAAGGCAAGAATAAAAATTAATGAGATTTGAATTTATTGTCACAGAGTAAATTTTGTCCAGATACAAAATAATGATTCCACACATGTGTATTTCACTTTTAACTTCTACATTTGTCTTGGCTCTCTGAAATGAAGGCATTTACTCTACCTTCTCTGTACTACATTGAGGACTCCTGGCTATACTAATCATAGTCTTCTCTGACATTGTTTATCACTTTCAATTCATTTCAAACAATGAACACCTAACTGAAGACTGTACTGCATTATTCTTGTTTTTTCATTATTCTTCATGTGTCTCATCCCATTCTAATTGAAATTTAAGCCTTTTAAAGGAAGAATTATACTGTGTCTTCGGATCTGGATCCTAATCCTAAATTTACCACTATTTACAGGGAATACAGAATGGGCATGATAATGGGCCTTACATCTAGTGGAAAAGGAAATAAACAGTAAGCAATGTAATAATCAAGATAACTTCAGTAAATGATGAGTGCTATGAAGAAAACAAGAAGGAATATAATAGAGATTGATTTGTGATGTAGAGAACATGAAACAGGAAGTAAAGGCCTTGTAGTGGCGTGTATAAGACATATGCATATAACAGTATGCAGTGGGGTGGGATGGGAAACAAAATTAAAGATGTAGGCAAGAGCATATATCACAAAGGATATTTTTGTACATTATTAAGAATTTGAATTTTATTAAAATTTTGATAAGCCATTAAACAGTTTTAAGCAAGGGTGTGGCTTCATATGTTTCAAGAATATTTGACTATTATTTAAGAAAGAATATAAAGAAACTGGAGTAGAATTGGGGAAACCCATTATGGGATATTGAGTGCCAATGTCCTAAGTGAGAAGTGATGGTGGTTTGGATTAATGATTGCAGAAGTTGAGAAAGAGAGGAATGGTCAGATTTTGAATAAGTTTTAGAGGAAGAACTTTCAGGATTTTCTGATGGATTTTATTTGTTACTGATTATGGCCTGAAGAGTTCAAAAGGAGACATTATTGGAAGACTTATTTCTATGCTTATACTACATCATTCTGAATGATAAATTTAACATGGCCATAAAACAAATTATTGCTCACTTTTTTCTACATATTCTTGGAAGATTTACATTTGGGGTCATCATCAACAAGGTACAATAATAATGTTAAATAGAGTCACTAGAAATCAGTAGTAAGAAGTAACAGGATGAATTATGTAATGTCATGAGTGATGCTTTAACCAGCATTAAATAAATGACATTAGGAGACTGCAAATGAAAGAAGAATGATATTATTTCATAATAAACTGGTTGTGAAAAGCCATGGTATTGTGCATAATACCTGCAATTCTGTGTGTGTGTGTGTGTGTGTGTGTGGGTTTCATGGTGAGAGATATATAATTAGCCAGGAATGGCATATTTGATAATAAAATAATGCAAATAGATTGTTTTTGGACTTAAAAAGAAATGACTATACACACCAAAAATTTTTACAAGTATTTTTTTGTATAATAAACAAATAAAACTATATGTTCTCTATCCATTATCCTAACTACGTTATGTATCCAATATTCTAAATCCTCATTATTAAATCACTATACTTTATATGAGCCCATTGATTTTATACTATATGTTTTAAAATTGTTGTTGTTAGTCCTATGTCTCATGAAAATACTTACCCAGACCCCACTACACCAAAACCTAGGAATGGCCCTGCTTCTATTTATCCAAGCAATTGTTATATTTCTTTCCTTGTATTAAGACTCCATATTTCTCCTCTGACACATGGCAATTTTCTTTTAATCAAGAATTATCAACAGAGATATTCCAGAAATGTTAACTTTCTAAAAACTTCAACTATCTTCTTTAAGAACTGAAATACTTAGAAAGGCAGTAAGAAAATAATTATATTTTATACAAATTCATATCCAAGATGATAAAATCTAGCAGAATATTAAACACTTTTGCTTGCTGACTGAAAAAATAGATCAATAAGGTCATAAAACATTAGGCAATGTAATACATTATAATATCCTTGATGTTTATTGAGATATGCCATCATACTCCAAATAGCCCCAAATTTTAATGTTTTTATTTTTTTAATAAAGGTTTTACCCTGTGGATTGCTACAAAAATTTCTGTCATTTTTCATTATGGTATGTCAGCCTGAAGTGACAACTTCTTTTACTTACTTGTAGCTTCAAATTTGCTATTTCTAATCATCTATAAATTGAAGTATTAGTAAACTTATTTTCCTTGTATACAAAGATATATAGATACATGAATCTAAACAAGGGGATAAAATATTTCTATGGTATAAAATGCTTGGGCTTTTGGAGAACTATTTGAGCTTTATTTTTTTGTTCTTTGTCTATTTCTAGGTTCCAGGTTGACGTTTCTGGGAGTCTAATATTCTTCATATTAGCATGTGTGTGTTGAAATTAGATTTTTTATTTTGTAAACATCTGATTTAATTTAATTTGATTAAATGCCTTAAACCAGAGGTAAGTGATTATAACAGTCATTAATTGGGGGCATGTTTAATACCTCTGATGTTGGCATTCTTCATGTTTATGGTGGTGGCCCTCTTAGTTTTTTATTCCTTAGTGTTTGTTTATTAATAAAAGAAAAACGATAATTGAATTTTACTAATGTATATGAACTGCATAGCCCAGCAGGGTCCCAACCCAAGGCAATAGTTTAACTTAATGAAGAATAACCTGGAAGCTCATGTAGTTATGTAAAGGCAATAATATTTTAAACATATTTAATATATTTACAGATAGCAATTAATTGTTTTATAATAAATAGTACATACTTGTACATTGGCACTCCTGGCAACCCTCTTTATTACATCATCAAAGTCATAAAGAATGCCTATTCTTTTGGCTTTCTTATTCTACTGCTACTGTGCAACAATACCATAAAAATACTCTGTCTTTAAAATGAGAATGAAACTTCTCTTTTACCTTTGAAAAATTGGAAAGGTAAATGTCTTCATTCTATCCTCTGGACTCTCTTGTTCTGTTAGTTATTCACTGTGACAGATATAACTTAACTACAAATCTCTGGAAAATAGCACTGGTTTTATCTTTCTTTAATTCCATTTTCTTTATAAAAATTATCTTAGTTACCTTTACAGGACAATACATATAAAAAGTGGCCCAAGGAGTATTTTAAGCTTTCAGGTTTTTGAAGAAAGAAACTCTGCTATGATTTAGGAAGCCTAAATTATTATTTGTGTTTCCTTGACAACTTATCTCTTGACCTTTAATAAGTTACTGAAGGCCTCACTGGACCTCAAATTCCTCACTCATAGAAATGAGTATATTTCCTAATTAATATTTACAGTCCCATTTTATCTTTCAAATAATTTTGAAATTTAATCAGATGAATAATCTCTCCTTTGGCATATGGCTTATTTATCATGTGATGGACTTGGAACAATGATAATGCGAGTATCTTCCTAGAGGTAAAGGAAGAAGGTAACAGCAGAATTTGAATACCATAAGATATAGACAGAATATTTGTGCTTCTTTAAAAATGTGTATGTTGAATCCTATTCCCTAATGTGATAGTATTAAGAGGTGAGGCCTTTGTGCGGTGATTAAGTCATGAGAGTTGAGTATTCATAAACGGGATTAATGAATACCCTTATATAAGAGACCCCAGAGATCTCTCCATTCCATCATGTGAGTACACAGTAAGGAGATGACCAGCTATGAACCAAAAAGAGGGTTCTCACTCAACATTGAATTTGATAATGCCTTGATCTTGGACTTCACAACCTCCAGAACTGTGAGACATAAATTTCTGTTATTATAAGTCACCCAGTCTATGGTGTTCTGTTATAGCATCCTGGGAGGATTAAGATATTACAGATGCATATGTAGCAATCTGTCAACCCTAAGCCATCCTTGCAAAACCAGAGTGATTGCCAGACATGATATGCAGTGGCTGCTTTGGACATCTGTATTAAACAGGAGTCTTCAGCTAGTTGAATATGATAGCTACCCTGCTAGAACTAGTGCTTAATCTCTTTCTCCCTCTTTCTCTCCTTCTTTGGCCCCAATCTCAGTATCTCTCTGTCTTGGCAGAGGTAAATAATCCTTGAGTTTAGATAAGGTTGGGGAGGGTAAGACATGTGTTGATTCTACTTTTAAGAATCAATGGTTCCCTTCTGACCTTTCACCAAGAGTTTGATACCAGCTAAGTCTTACTTATGGTCTGAATGTGTGGCCCCCCCACATATATATGTCAAAGCCTTAACCCCCAATTTGATGGTATTTTTGAGGTGGCCATTTGTGAAAGGATTAGATGAGGTCATGAGGGTGGAGCCCCATAATGTGAATCAGTTTCCTAGTAAGAAGAGGATGATACACCAGAGCTCCCTCTTTCCATGTGTAGATACCAAGGAAAGGCCATGTGAGCACACAGTGAGAAGGTGACTGTCTGCATGTCAGGAAGAAGATTCTACCAGAGCCTAACCATGTTGGTGCCCTGATGTCAAACTGTCAGAACTGTGAGAAAATAAATGTCTGTTGTTTAAGCCACCTAGTAATGATATTTTGTTATAGCAATTAACTAAGACAGTCTAAAACAGAAATCCAGAAAATGGTAAAGTTGTCTCTGAATGACCTTATTTCACCTATTGCTGGAAATGTCCAAGTCTTACTATTTGCTTTTAAAAAAATAAAACCCACATTAACCAGTCATGTGTGGATGTGATCTGAAAGCTTCAGGACTATAGATTTGTATTGAGGAACATGCATGGCTTAAATAATTTCCTTTGATGGTCATAAGGCAAGACTGAAGCAACTGTGACCATTTTAAAGAGAAAATGAATGCCTCCATGCTATAGTGTGAATATGCTATGAGCCTTTCATAGAAATTCTCCTTCCTTTTGACTACAATTAAACCCTAATAAATTAACTCCCTTCTTTCAAATGCCCCCACATCCTCCATTCTGTGCAGCCTGATTCCCAAAGGCTCCCTGCAGTTTATAAAGGTGATACCATCTGCTTCAAAACATCTAAGTAATTTGCCCTATTGCTGAATAAATTTGTTCGCCATCAAGATCCCACAGCATTTTACAACCTGAGTCATAGTACTTACTTTGTTAGTAATCTTTATTAATATTTCATCAGCCATTTACTTTCCACAGGGATGAGGCTTATACTTTTCCTGTTATGCTGGGAGGGAGGGATAGAGACAGAAAAACTTACTGATTTACATAAAGATTGAAAACTATTATTCTCCTAGTATTTTAAAGTACACGCAGGGCATACCACTTTCTGATGTAATCATATCCCAGCCTATTTCATGACATGCATGAAATCCATAATTGGAGTTAGTTTTCTAGAGAAGGAAATCACTTCTTACAAGAAGCAGTGTTACCATTTAAGAATGCCTTGTAAAAAGAGCCAATGGAAGTCAATGGAGTCATCCTTTAAAAATTCTATTCAGATATTCATTTCACTAAAAGCATAGACTATTGTCAGGCATACTTCCTCAGGCTCCCTCTCATATCCAATTCACTTCTACCTTCCCACTTTTAATTAAAGTCTTCTTTCAACTTCTCCCTCTCCTTTTCCTTCATGTCTATGTCTAGTCAAAAATTTCTCATCTGTTCAAATTTCAATTTTACATTCTCAAATATTGTAGTTCATTCTCAGAATTCTTTCTTTCTTGTCTGTTTTTTTTTCTTTTGCAACTCATCTTGCCTTGGCCAGTGTGGCTCAGTTGCTGGGGCATTGTCTTGTGCACTGAAAGATTGCTGATTTGATTCCAGGTCAAGGCACATGTCTAGGTTGCAAGCTCAATACCCATTGTGGGGCATGCAAGAGACAGCTGATTGATGTTGAGCTCTCACATTGGTGTTTGTCGCGCTCTCTCTCTCTCTCTCTCTCTCCCTCTTCCTTCCTCTCTCTCTAAAAAAGTAATTCACATCATCTTGTACTTGGTCATACATATGCCATTTTGTACACTGAGAGTTTTTGCATGCCAACTCCATCAAACTAAAGACCATATTTAAATTATCTAGAATCACAATTATTTAAGTTTTCTCAGGACAACCCTTGTTTACCACTTGTTTTTGCATTACAATTTAATAGTCATTCCATTTTTTTCTCAAAAGTGTTCTGATTTCAACAACAAAAAAGTATGGTCACTTTATCAAGATCCATTTAATTGTTGTAGCCCACAATCTAAGTGAGGCAAGAAGCTAAGTGCTCAATATGTATTTGTTAAAGGTAATCAGCCTGCTACTTGCTTTGCAGTTTTATTTCCATTATTTATTGCCTATGCTATCTCTGTGAATGGTGTGTCATAACCTTTATATATACTATTAATTCAATTTCAACATCTCTGGTGAAGAGTCTTATCAACATGTCAAATGCAAAATTGGTTGAAGCAGAAATTGACTATATATAAAATAACTGAGGTAAAGTTAGATTTCAGTCTTATTTTCATTCCTGGATCAAAATATAGGCAGCTGTCAGCTACCTATATTCATTAAAGGAAACAAATATGGATAATATGACAAAGCACATTATTCAAAGCCATACAGTAAATTAGTTTGTTTGGCTGAAGATTTCCCTTTTTGCCAATCATACTTAATCTGATGTTCATGTCCTTTTCCTTTTCCTGAGTTAACACATACTACTCCACTCAATAATTATTGCATGTGGCATGTCAAATAAAAGTGCTAAGGTCTAGAGCAGTGGTTCTCAACCTTCCTAAGGCCGTGACCCTTGCATACAGTTCCTCATTTGGTGGTGTCCCCCAACCATGAAATTTTGCTACTGTTATGCATTGTGATATAAATACCTGCATTTTCCGATGGTCTTAGGTGACCCCTGTGAAAGGGTCTTTCGACCCCCAAAGGGGTTGCGACCCACATGTTGAGAACCACTGGTCTAGAGCGAAAGAAGCAAACTAGGTATTTCCTTAGCACAGAGCTTTAGGTACACTCAGGTTAATCACTGAGCTCCATAAAAAACATCAACTTTATACTTGGATAAAAACTGCAGTCAATAAGACGTGCTTGGTAGCCTATGAAAGAAAAACATTTGTTCATCTAACCTTCCTGTCAGACATACAGTAAAGTCATTTCTGGGAGTTGAAGCAGTCTATTATCACTAATTGTCCAATTCCACAGTACCAAACCATTTTTAATTTGTTTAGCAATGTACTCTTGGCGCCTCCCCCCATTCTGAGTGGGCTTCTGATTTATCATTCCAGTCTTATCTGCCAATATACTCCTTCCTGTCATTCATTTTAGCCATGTAGCACTACTCATGATTACTAAATATCTAAATATGCTTTCTACTTCTCAATAGGTGTGTGTGTGTGTGTGTGTGTGTGTGTGTGTGTGTGTGTGTGGGCGTGCGCTTGCGTGTGCATGCCTTAGTGTTTCTCCTAGAATATCTTCCTTTCTTGCCCTCCTATCTCTAAAAGTCTAAATCCTAAATATCTTTTTTAGGCTTAACTCAAATACCGTTTCCTTTACATTCTTCCTATCCCAAAGCAATATTTCCTTCCTCTGAAATTCTAAAACAATTTAATTTCCCCCTCTTTTGTGGTTTTTATAACCTGGTACCCTGGATTATTCATTGGTACATATTTTTTAATGTGTTGACTAAAATGTAAAGTATTTAATAACCAAGATAACATATCTGTACCATCTTTGAGTATAGATAGCAAATACTAAGACTTTAGTTAATAATTAATGAATGAATGAATGTGTACAGCTTAGCTATGGACATAAGAATTTCTATTTTCACAATGGCTAACATGGCTATATCTAACCATTCTGTGATTATCCCTATATCTAATAGTATTCAGTAATGCTCACAAATAGTTCAATATGCTTTGAAATGACTAAAAATGAACCTGTTGTCTGTACTACACATTGACAAAACAGTCACAGTTCTGATCTGGACATATAAGTTTTATGTCAATTTTATAATTTACTCAAGTTCTTATTGGTAGAACCCTTGTTTTGCTTTATATTTTCTAATGTCATTAAATTTAATGTCTTTCAAGGAGTATAATTACACATCTTTCATCATAATAAAAAGGTTTGACTGACATTAAATTCTTAAATCATGATTATATTTTCTCTCTAGGAATTATGAGAGAAATCACGGCGTGGCAATGTTACTTTACTGTGAGTTTTCTCTATAATTCATATTTTCTGTCATGCATAGAGCACTATAGAAATCATGTGAACAGTATCATAGTAAATATCTATTATGCTAGTTGAAGTACCATTATCTTAATGACTCTCTAGAGCTTTTTAAATCAAATTAGAAATAGATTAAACTTAATTTTTTGCTTTATTGAGAACTCTTAAGTAGTATTAGTATACATATTTTTCATCATATGGACTTTACAATTTTAACCTAATAACAGATTTAAATATCATGTGAATAAGTAAGTCAAATAAGAATTTCTTATGTTTTAAATGATCATAAATGATATAGAAAAATATGTGTTACTAAATAAAGGTCAGATCATCTTAGAGTCAGAGAATCTCAAGCTTGTAATAAACATTTTGGGTCCTCCAATCTACCTTGCCACTCGAAGCAGGAATCTTTCTATAGTGATCCTGATAGTTAACCAACTAGTTTCTACCTGAAACTACTGTAGTGAAATTTGTCAACTTTGTTTTTAGTTATGTCTTTTTAATTTTTTTCTTTTTTTGCCTTGTTTTGGAGTGGCAGAAAACAGCCTCTTCCCTTAGACAGTATCAAATATTTTAAAATGAGTTTCCCTCTTAGTCTTGTTTTCCCTTTTTTTATTAATCTATTACATGTGTACATATCTTCTCATTGCCCCTCCACCCCACTTCCATGTATGCCCTCACCCCCCAGTGTCTTGCTTTCATTGATTATGCTTATAATGCTTGCATACAAGTCCTTTGGTTGATCTCTTATCTACCCCAATTCTTCCTAACCTTCCCGCTGTAATTTGACAGTCTGTTTGATGTTTTACTGCCTCTGTATCTATCTTTTTATTCATCAGTGTATAATGTTCTTTTTTATCCATAAATGAGTGAGATCATGTGGTATTTCTCTTTCATTGCCTGGCTTATTTCACTTAGCATAATGCTCTCCAGTTCCAACCAGATTGCTGCAAATGGTAAGAATCCCTTTTTTTTTTCCCCTTCTTACTCTTGTATTGATTGCCATCCTTTGTCCTTTTAACCATTTTATATACATACATACATACATACATACATACATACATACATAAATTGAATCCTAACTACTCGGATAAACAGTTCCTGAATGCTTTCTAACTTGTCAATATTCTTTAAAATACCCAGAACCAAATGCAATGTAATTTTTGTTGACTAGCCTTTACAAAAATGTGTTAAACTATTGTTATCCATGAATGGGACACTATATTTTTGCTAATGCAGATGCCTAGATAACTAGTTCACATTGATAATTCCTTTATATTAATCTTGTGCCAATTAAATATTTTCACCTAAGTCCCTTCACAGTTCGATTTCTTTTGAGCTGTTATTACGAAATTGATTTTTTCATAACTAAAAATGTATAAGTAATGCATACTTTTATGTGCATCTTGTAATATGTAGAACAAACACAAAGAAAAATACATAATCCAACCATATATAATATGCAATACTTTTTTATATTTTGGGATATTTCTTTCTACTTTTGATATTTAGACAATGGAAGATGTCTGTATTGCTATGTTCTGAACACTTGTGTCCTCCAAAAAATTCATATATTAAAATCCTAATGCTCAATGTGGTTGTATTTTTGTTTTATTATTAATCCCCATCCTAGCATATTTTCACCATTAATTTTTTTTAAAAGAGTGGAAGTGATACAGAGAGACAGAGAGAAACATTAATATAAGATACATTGATTGGTTGCTTCCCTCATGTGCCCTCTCTGAGGCTAGGGATCAAGCCTGCAACCAAGGTGCATGGGCCTTCAGTCCATGAGCCAACACTCTAAGCACTGAGCAAAACTGGCTAGGGCAAAGAGCACACTTTTTATATAATAACTAGAGGCCTGGTGCATGAAATTCATACATGGGGGTGTGTGTCCCTCAGCCCAGGGTGCACCCTCTCCAATCTGGGACCCTTCAAGGGATATCCAACTTCCTCTTTAGGGCCTATTACAGTAGGATTGGGCTTAACCAGGCAGTCAGACATCCCTCTCACAATCCAGGACTGCTGGCTCCCAACTGTTCGCCTGGCTGCCTTCCTTATTGCCCCTAACCTCTTCTGCCTGCCAGCCTGATCACCCCCTAACCACTCCCTGTCAGCCTTTTTGCCCCTAACTGCACTCCCCTGGAAGCCTGGTCCCTCCCAACTGTTCTCCCTTGCAGGCATTGTTCTCACAACTGCCCTCCCCTGCTGTCAATCTTGTGGCAGCCATCTTGTATCCACATGGGGGCAGCCATCTTGTGTGTTGGAGTGATGATTAATTTGCATATTATTATTTTATTAGATAGAATAGAGGCCTGGTGCACTGGTGGGGGATGGCTGATTTGCCCTGAAGGGTGTCCCCGATAAGGGTGGGGGTTTCCTTGGGGTATGGGGTGGCCTGGGAGAGGAGTCTGTAGTGGTTTGCAGGCCAGCTATGCCCCCTGGCAACCCAAGTGGAGGCCCTGGTATCTGGGATTTTTTTATCTTCTATAATTGAAACTTTGTAGCCTGGAGTGGACCAAAGCTTTCTGCTTGCTACATGGCTGCAGCCATTTTTGTGTGAATTTATTTATCTTCTATAACTGAAACTTTTTAGCCTTAAGTGGAGGCCAAGGCTGGCCAGGACTGCGGGAGCTTAGCTTCCTTCATCATAGGTGGCAACCCAAGCCTCCTACTCTCTCCAGCTTGCTGACTGCTGCCATTTTGGGGAGATTTATTTATCTTCTATAATTGAAACTTTGTAGCCTTGAGTGGAGGCCTGGGCCTACCAGGGCAGGTGATAAGCTTGGCTTCCTCCATTACCAGAAAAACTCAAGCTTCCTGTTTGCTCTGTGGCTGCAGCCATCTTTGTTGGGTTAATTTGCATACTTGTTCCTGATTGGCTGGTGGGTGTGGCGTGTGGGTGTAGTGGAGTGATGGTTAATTTGCATATTACTATTTTATTAGATATTATTTCTCCTTTAAAATATATCTTAAGATAATAATCAGAGATTTAGACATATATGCATGTATAAGTTATTCACTGCCTAATAAATTGCCTAACACTAACAGCATGTGTAATAAAGTTATAGAAAGCAGTAAAAGTCTTCAAAACATATTTTTAATGTTTGTCTATGTAATGTAATGAGGAGATGCTAATAATGTTATTTGGAAAAAGCAAAATTTAAGATATTATATATGTACTAGTGGCCCATTGCATGAAATTTGTGCATGGGGAGGGGGGTTCTCTCAGCCTAACTTTCACCCTTTCCAAACAGGGACACCTTGGGGAACATCCCTCTTGCAATCTGGGACTGCTGGCTCCTAACCGCTCATCTACCTGCTGGCCTGATCTCCCTAAATGTTCTCCCCTGCCTGCCTGATCACCCCTAACCACCTCTGCCTCTTTCCTGCCACCATGGCTTTGTCCAACAGCACGTCCAGAAAGCTGTCTGGAAGTTGTTCAGTCTAATTAGCATATTACCCTTTGGTTCATATAAATTGATTTCAGAGAGGGAGGGACATAGAAACATCAATGATGAGAGAGAATTATTGATGGGCTGCCTCCACCATGCCCCACAGTGTGGATCAAGCCACAACCCAGGCATGTGGTCTAACTGGGAATTAAACTCCAGGTCCTTCAGTCCTCAGGTGGATGTTCTATCCACTGAGCAACACCCTCAGGTGGATGCTCTATCCACTGAGCAACACCAGCCAGGGTTACACTTTCCCTTTCCACTGGAACGTGTCCTGTCTGCTGGAGCTGAAACACTGAAGCTGTCTCACTGGGGCAGAGTGGGGTGCACTGGGAAGATCAGGGAAGAGTGGAGTACACTGGGTTGGAGCAGGTGGAGCCCCTTGAAAGCTGGAGAGAGGCCTCATTTAACAGCTGCACTATTTCATGACTATTCTGCCTTACTGTTGAGCAGCCACAATGTTGGCCTGTGCCAGTCAGTGGGAGTTTACACAATTGAGCTGTATGCACGGATAGCTTCCTCCTCACCCACACGCTGGGGATTTTTCTTAGGGTTGAAGTGACACTGACCACCCTTGGTTGGTGGCCCAATTGGCCACTTTGGAAAGAGAAATAGGGAATCCTGATTTTATGTGAATGCTCCAATTTCTTAAGTTGAAAACATACAAACTTCATATGTTTGGGCCAAACCAGAGAGGCAGTCAGGACTGGTGTCCAGGCCACTGGGCAGCACTGGGCTCAGCCCAGATGTAAAGGGACCTAGGCATCTTTGCAGGTGAAAAGGTTGGTGGTACACTTGGGTAATTTCAACATCACCCCACTTTTTTTCCCACTGATCACTATTTATTATAATCTGTTGGCAGCATAGATAGATATTAGTTACCAGAACTATGTCTTTATAGAAGTGGACAACATGTAGACATTCTATGGAAAACTCTGTACATTTAATTATCATCATGATCTTTTACTTTTTTTTGTTAATGAAAATAAGCTTTATTACAATAAGTAATAAATACATACAAAGATGCAAACACTATTAGTCACTTTCTTCCAGATGTTTGAATTCACTGATGGGAAAGGTGGAAATGAACTCTGCGTACATCCTTAGAGGAAAGTTGAGGGGTCCTTGTCAGGCTAAGTTTGGTAAGTTTCTCTTTCTTCTGTATTTATAATTTGTGCATTTTAAAGATCAACTTCAAAGTATTAATAGTTATGAAAATGCTTAAGCAAAAGAAAAAAAGTTACATTGAGCAGAATTTGCACTGTGTGGCTAACCTGCACTGGCTACTAAAGTGCTGCCTTGGAACTTGCTAAAACAAACTCTCAGAGTTGGATTTGCTCAGAAGAGAAACATAAAGAACCATGTGAGTAACAGAAATGTATCTTAGAAGAGAAACACGGGTATCTGGGAGGCCAACTAAGGTTTGCTGTGATGGGTAACCGACGTGCATCATGTAAATCAATGCTTAAAACACACACACACACACACACACACACACACACAAAACGCCCTGGGTAGTTCCTAACTGATATGTAAACCTAATAACTGAAAAACATATCTTTTCCATTACAGTGATGGGAGGTTGGGAGCCTGACAAACCATGAGAGGGATGTGGGGAGGAGAAACCAAGCTGTTTGGAAACCAAGTTTCATCTGAAGAGGGTGGGGAGGGCAGTGGGTGGCATGAGCTGTCACTTCTTGGAAGAAGATGGAAAGCCTTTCACACTGACTCAGAGGCTAGGATCTGGCTATCTGGTCCATTTCGGCTAAGCCCTCCCAAAGCAGCCCTCTCACGTGGATGATGCCTGGTTTCAGTGCTGCCAGCATGCGTGGGTCGGCTCTCCTTCCTCAGCTCTTCTATGATGGCCAGCAGCTCCGCATATTTTCTCTGGGGCACTTGGCTGTTCCCTGTTCACTGGGTGTAGTCACTCAGCAGCTGGCGGTACTGGGAGGAGGTCACCATACTAGTGGAAGGCAGGTGGATGCTCCCAACTGTGTTGACAGAGGCTGTGGGCATGTGCACAGTCAAGTTAGGTTTGTAAGACATCCCCTCCCCACCCCAGGGCGTGCGCCCGCTGAGCTCCCATGCACTTTTTGTTGTTGACAGCTCAGGATACAGCAGCAAATATGGCTGTCCCTCAGCCTGACACCGCCACAGAATCATGATCTTTCAGTTTCTTGATGTTATGCTTGTGCCGCTCAATTTCTTTCTGCAGATGCCCAATCTCCTTTTTATGATGAGTGATCTCTTATTCATGTTGTTTCTTCAAGGCTTCCAACTGTTCTTTAGTCTTCTCTCAGAAGTAACCTTTTTCTTCAGCCTTCGCTTTTTTTTTTTTTTTTTTTTTGCAAAGGTCCCACCGGCTTCCCTGATCTGGCTCACCTCAGAACTGAAATTAGCTGACCATTAGCAGCCAAAGTCTCAGGCATGCATGATCCTCACTCCTCACACTTGCAGCCTCAGCCCTGCTGCTGATGCGGAGACTGCTATGGTTGTCAATGCCTTGCAGCTCTGGACCACTCCAGTGCAAACCCGCCTTGGACAGGCCTTGAATGTCTTTTTTCCTTCTGTCTGCTCTCATTCAAGTGCTGGCAGCGCTGGTCCATTGGTGCCTGTCTTGTCCTCTTCAGATTCAACCTGCAGGACTACTAAGGAAGCCAATCCAAGGAATGGGAAGCAGCTGCAGCCCTGTTGGGATTGGGCCAGCAGTCCTGGACCATTGGTGCCTGGCCTGTCCTCTTGAGATTGACCCTGCAGGACCACTAAGGAAGTCAGGCCCCAGTTCTACCCTGATCCCAATGCTGCCTGCATAACCTCCTCCTGTTCCATGGTGACCCTTATCCGGTCCTGGATTTGCTCAGAAGAGAAACATGAAGAACCATGTGAGTAACAGAAATTTATCTTAGAAGATAAATTCCCATCACTGTAATGGAAAAGATATGTTTTTCAGTTACTAGGTTTACATATTAGTTAGGAACTACCCAGGGCGTTTTGTGTGTGTGTGTGTGTGTGTGTGTGTGTGTGTTTTAAGCATTGATTTACATGATGCACGTCAGTTACCCATCACAGCAAACCTTAGTTGGCCTCCCAGATACCCTAATTAGCATATTTCTCTATTATATACTAGTGACCCAGTGCATGAAATTTGTGCGCATTAAAAGGAAATTAATTAGAGGAAATAATTTAATATTGCTATTTTCCCTTTCTCTATAATAGCAGTGTCAGAGATGAAAGAAAATTAGTAAAATGTATATGAAAACCTTCCTCCTGTCAGAGTCTGGGGCACACCATAGGACACAGAGTCAAGCACCCCCCACCTACCTATGTGCACCTCAAAATCGGGTGAAACCTAGACCTGGCAAGGCCCACCCCCCATTGGGCTAGATCCAGACTTGGTCAGTCCCACCTTTGTCAAGCCCTGCCAGGCATTGCCTTAGGTCCACTGGCCTGGCACCAAGTTGGGAGGCGGGGCCTTAGGTCCCCCAGCCCAGCCCAGGGCAAAGGGGGTGCATTGAAGTCCTTCATCAAGCCATGCCAGGTCAGGGGCATGGCCTGAGGTCCCCTGTCAAGCTCCTCCAGGTGGGGGGGCAGAGCCTCAGGTCCCCTGGCCTGGTCCTGGGGCAGGGGGTGTGGCCTGAGGTCCCCTGTTAAGATCCACCTGGTGGGGGGTGTGGCCTGAGGTCCCATAGCCCAGCACCAGGACAGGGAGCACACCTTGAGGTGGTTGGCATGGCCTCAGATCCCTGCTGATTGCTCCTTAAGCTCCTTATGGGAACTTGTTGTTGTTTTTCTATTCTCAATATCATTTGTCTCCATTAGCATATTTCCTCTTTATTAGATAGGATATAATTAGTTTTATAAAAAGAAAACATTTATAGAAATAACAAAATGATACATTAAAATGTTTGATTCTTTCTACATGGAATATTTGTGTGCATAATATTTAATTGTTACTCTATACCTTTCAACATTCCTTAAATCTGTTATTTAAAAGTTAGAACAATATTTGTGTATTTAAAAAGCATTGTGATAAACATCTTTGTATGTAAAACCATGTCTTTAATTTCTTTTTATCATATTTTGTAGTTTCAGTGCATATCTCTTTCATATCCTTGCTTACATTAGTTCCTAGGCATTTTTATTGTTTTTTTTATTATTTTATAAATTAAATTGATTTTTTGATTGCCAGATTTTTCATAGTCAGTGTATAAACACAAAACTGATTTTTGGGTTATTTATTTTGGAACCTGCAATTTTGTGCAATTAATTTATTACCTCTAACTTTTTTGAGCATTATTTGGGGTTTTCCATATTACAGGTAATGTCATCTGGAAATGTAGTTTTACTCCTTTCCACTTTGGAAGCCTTTTATTAATTTTTTTTTCCTTTTTAGTTGCTCTGCCTAAAACTTCCAGTACAATGATATATAGCAGCAGTAAAAGTGGGCATTCATATCTTGTTCCTGATCTTAGGGAGAAAGCTTTTAGTCTTTCACCACTGAATATGTTGCTGTAGTTTTTCCATAAATGTCATTTATCATGTTAGAGAAAGTTCTGCTTTTCCAAATGCTTTTACTATAAAACAATGTTGGATTTTGTCAAATTCCTTTGCTTTATCAGGTACGATAATGTTTTCCTTCAGTCTGTTATTTGGAATATTATATTAATTAATTTCCTTATGTTGAAACACCCTTAACTTTTCTGGAATAAATCCCACTTCATCATGGTTTGCTTTGCTAGTATTGAGGAGGAGTTTTGCATTTACACTCATAAATCATATCGGTCTATAATTTTCTTGTACTATCTTTATCTGACATTGATATTGGGTTAATAGTAGACTCACAGAAAGAATTAGAAAGTATGTTCCCCTTCCAGTTTTTGAAGACTCTGAGTAGAATTAGTGTTAATTCTTCTTTTAAATGTTTGATATAATTCACTAGTGAGGCCATCTGGTCAAGAACCATTCTAGAATTAATTTAGATAACGTGAGTGTTCTAAGAATTTTTCCATTTTATCTGCATTATCTACATTTTGAGATACAATTGTTTTTATACTTTACTAGAGGCCTGGTGCATGAAATTCATGCATGAAAGGGGTGTCCCTCAGCCCTGCCTGCACCCTCTCCAATGTTGGACCCCTCAGGAAAAACAGACTGTGGAATCAGGCCTAAACCAACAGTTGGACATCCCTCTCACAATCTAGGACTGCTGGCTCCTAACCATTTGCCTGCTTGCCTGCCTGCCTGATTGGCCCTAACTACTTCTGCCTGCCAGCCTGATTACCCCCTGACTGTTCCCCTGATGGGCTTATTGATACCTACATGCTCCCCTGCCAGCCGGATTGCCCTTAAATGCCCTCCCCTGCTGGCCTGATCACCCCAACTGCCCTCCCCTGCCAGACTTCTTGTGGTGGCCATCTTGTGGTAGCCACCTTATGATGATGTCAGGGTGCCTGTCTTGTGATGGCCATCTTGTAATGATGTCATGGCAGCCATCTTGCGATGATGTTGTGTGAGAGCATGATGCCACCTAAATTTTTATTATATAGGATTTTAATTTGTTTTTCATTTCTGTAAGGTCAATAGTAGTTCTCACTTTTTTTAAACTTATTTCCATATTTTGTTTTTCATTGTTGGTCTAGGAAAATGCATGTCAATTTTATTTTTCTGCTTAAAGAATCAACTTTTGGTTTTGTGGATTGTTTTTATTGTTGTTGTTTTTCTATTCTCAATGTCATTTGTCTCCATTATAATCTTTATTTTTCATTCCTCTGCTAGGTTTGGGTTTATTTTGCTCTTATGAAGTAAAGTTAGGATATTAATTTGGAGTCTTTGTTTCATTTTTAATGTAAGGATTTAAAGCTATAAATCTCCCTGAGTATTGATTTTTTCTGCATTCCATTGGTTTTTATATGCTCTGTTTTTGTTTTTAGAGAATACTAATTTTACTTGTAAATTCTCCAAGTATTTTCTAATTTTACTTGCAATTTATCCTTTACCCACTTATTGTTAAAGAGTGTATTGTTTAACTTCCATATATACTGAGTGGCCAGATTATTATGATCTCTGAATGCATAATAATCTGGTCACTCAGTGTATATTCTGTTTATTAAAGGCTAATATTCAAATTGTCCCCTTGACCAGGAGTTCGACCAGCAGGCAGGCTGGCCAACTGCCCATGTCCCCTCCCTATGGCTAGGCTGGCCGACACTACCCATGCACTAATTCATGCACCAGGCCTCTAATATATGTATATATACACTGAGTAGCCAGATTATTATGCATTCAGAGATCATAATAATCTGGCCACTCAGTGTATTTGTGAATATCCAGTTTTCTATCTGCTATCGATTTTATTTTCATTCCCTTGTGGTCAGAAAAGATACTGTATTATTTTAATCTTTTTAAGTCTATTAAGACTTGTTTTGTGTTCTAGCAAGTATATATGAACATCCTTAAAAATGTTCCATACACACTTGAGAAGATATGTATTCTACTATTGTTGGGTGGATTGTGCTGTATGTGTTTGGTCTAATTGGCTTGTAGTGTTTTTCAAATTCTTTATAACCTAATTGATTTCTGTGTACTTTTACTATCAGCTATTGAAACTGGGATATTACATTTTCCAATTATCATTTTAGAACTATATATCTCCCCTTCAAATCTGATAGTATTTTTGGTGCCATTTTTATACCTTGTTCATTGGTGCATATATGTTCTTAATTGCCATATTTTCTTGGTGAATTGAACCTTTTATCAATGTATAATGCACTTTTTTGTCTATCAGAAGAATTTTGACTTCAATCTGTTTTTCTGACATAAGTAAAGCAATTTCATCTCTCTTTTTATTACTGTTTTCATGCTATATTTTCCCGCTCTTTTCACTTTCAATCTACTTGTGTATGTGTCTGTGAATCTGGAGTGAGTGTTCTGTAGACAGCATCAATACAGTTCATGCATGTCATTCATTCTGTCAAACTCTGCCCTTTAAGTGGAGTTCTTCATCCAACCAAATATGTAATATTACTGGCTTTTATATTTTACTATATAGGTACTGTTACCATTGTTCTTTTTTTTAAATCTCTTTGTATTACTGTCTTCTGTCCTTTCCTATAAGTCTGCAGGTCTCCATTTAGTATTTTTTAGGGCAAGTCTACCAGTAATGAACTCCTCAGTTTTGACTTATATGCCTTAATTTCTGCTTCATTTATTAATCATGGGTTTTTAAAAGTAACTTGTGATAGTTCCAACTTTTATGTCATCCCTGAATCACATTTTATTGCTTACCTAATCATTGAGGTTCTTTCTTGATTTTTTTAATATATATATATATGTGTGTGTGTGTGTGTGTGTGTGTGTGTGTGTGTGTGTATTTTATTTTGGCCAAGATCATTTTTATGCTTCATTTAATATCTAGGTTTTT
The DNA here is from genome assembly GCA_004026805.1 of Lasiurus borealis. NCBI lineage: Eukaryota > Metazoa > Chordata > Mammalia > Chiroptera > Vespertilionidae > Lasiurus > Lasiurus borealis. Next base: position 87,371 of record PVJN01001732.1, read on the forward strand.
TTTAGTTATTGTTGAGTTGTTCACCTGAAACTGCATGTAATGTTTTTACATTGTATTGTACAACTATAATTAAATGCTGTATGTTTTATATTTGCATAGATGCTAAAATTGAAAACAAAACATAATTACCAAATAACTAGGTAAATATTATTCTCTATAGAACCAAGTGGTGTGATTTAATTAATTTATATAAAATAATCATTGTAATTAACATTTTGCCACTTAAGGGAGAAATATTGTATGTAATAAAGTTTAATGGATCCTCTTTAATTTTTTTCTGGATTCCTTTACTTTTCCAAATCCACACAGAGTTCTCACTTTTTCATGATTTTAAATATCCAATGCTATCTTATTTCTTATGTAGTTTTATTAAATTTTCTGGGGTGACATTGGTAGTACATATATACAATGGGATTCTACTCAGTCATTAGAAAAGACAAAACACTGCTACAAATGGGTGGACTTTGAGAATATTATGTTAAGTGAAGTCAGTCAGAAAAAGGTAATAATTACACTGGCTTAAAAGACAAAGACACAATTATTGGCATATATAATTCTAAAGGTAGCTAGTGTTTTATTTTTTTAAATATATTTTATTAATTTTTCACAGAGAGGAAGGAAGAGGGATAGAGAGTTAGAAACATCGATGAGAGAGAGACATCGATCAGCCACATCCTGCATGCCCCCTACTGGGGATGTGCCCGCAACCAAGATATATGCCCTTGACCAGAATCGAACCTGGGACCCTTCAATCTGCAGCCTGAGGCTCTATCCATTGAGCCAAACCGGTTTCAGCAGTAGCTAGTGCTTTAAACAAAGGTTGATTTAGCAACTCAATGTTGAAAATCCCTTTTAAATCCTACTTTCTATTTTTCTTTCCATTATGTTAACTGCATTCTAAAACTGACTCTTTCCAAATCTAAAGATGGCTCCCTATAGCTCTTAGGTTTATAAGCTTCCTTGTTCATATTTAGTGTGTGTGAGAGAACATTGTTTTATGTATCTTCTATTGAAATGACTAAGAAATTCAAGTCCTGTTAGGAAGGGGAATGCAAACAAGGGAGCAAATAAGAAATGACTACTATAAGTATCTAAAGAAGAGGAGGGACTAAAAACACCTTTTTGTAACTTCCCTGAAAAGTATTTCTCTCAACTGAATGGCACATAATTTGGAGGTCATATTGATTTTTTTTAATTATGGCTAGAAGGCTGTTATTCTATACTAGAGTCCTGCTGCACGAAATTTGTACACTGCGGTGGGGTCCCTCAGCCGAACCTGCCCCCTCTCACATAATGTGAACCCTTGGGAGATGTCTAACTGATGGCTTAGGCCTGCACCCCATTGGGAGATGGCCTAAGCTAAAGTCTGGCCTCCCTTTGTGGAAGGCGATGCAACTAATCAGGGGAAGGCACCAGCCCCATCACCCTGCTGTTGCAGCCACTGCCAATCACTGCAGCCACCAAGGTATTTTCATCAACATGGAGTCCAGTCCCTTCACCATGAAAAAATGACAACTTTCTTTAGGCATTTTCAAGCTGGATATTTAATAGGATATGACATTTCTTTCATTATTTCTCTTTTATCCTTACCTGAGAATATGTTTCCATTGATTTTTTTCCCCTTCCCTTTGATCCCAGGTTCTGCCCCTTCCAAAGCCTAAATCCTCAGCCCGAGGCTTTAGGCTTGGGAAGGGGTTCCCCTCAGCCCCTCTGATTGCAGGCTCGGCTGCTTCCCAAGCCTAAAGCCCGGGCAGAGGCTTGAGGCTTGGGATGGGGGACCCCCCCCCACCCGCCACCTATGCCGCCAATGGCCATATGGGAGTGACCTGTGTGCTTAGGAGTTTCCCAGGACCCAGGCATGTATGCAAATTAACTGCCATCTTTGTGGGTTTAATTTGCATACTCACTCTGATTGGCTATGGGCAAAACAGAGCTACACTCAATTTCCATGTTTCTCTATTATTAGATAAGATTGCTGATTGGAAAGTGATCCATTTACATTATTTTTCAGAATTTATTTTATTTTAAATTTTTGTTTTGTATTTTTAAAAAATCTTAATTGTTGAAAGCATTACATATGTCCTCTGTTTAGAGACAAAACAAGACTTAAAAGCATTATCTTCCTACTCTGACTATAAAAGCCTATATTAAAATGTCCCTTTCTAGATGGACAAGCACCAGTACTCCCTATAGAGAAATTATTCTTAAGCCACACCATATCCAGGCTATCAACTCTGTTTAGACAAAAATAGTTTCAAAAATGGAAACTGTTTGCATGGTTTGGGTCAAGATAAGAATAAACAGTTACATATATATGATGAAAGAGGGTTAAAAAGTGCATGTGTAAAGAAAATTATTGTTGATATACTTCAGAAACTTGGAAAATGATGACATAAAAGCAAGTTCATAATTGTGAACTTTACTTTTTGTATTAATAATTCAATCCTCTATTTTAACTCCATCTTGTCATAACTCTTTTGAATGGCAGACCCAAAACAGAAAGAATCATTTATGTTTAATACTAACAACTGAACAGATGACATATCCTTATTCCCTACACAGACATTAATATGGTAGTATTTAAAGTCACAAAGGAATTGACTTTTTTAATTTATTAATTTGGGAGAGAGAGAGAGAGAGAGAGAGAGAGAGAGAGAGAGAGAGAGAGAGAGAGAGAGAGAGAGAGAGAGAGAGAGAGAGAGAGAGAGAGAGAGAGATTTAGTGTTCTATTTATTTATGCATTCATTGGTTGATTCTTGCATGCAACCTGTCCAGGGATCAAATCTACAAACTTGGTGTATCAGGACAATGTTCTAACCAACTGACTTACCCAGCCAGGGCAGAAATTGACTTTTTAAAGTTATATGGATAATACAAATATAAATGGATTTGGTTTTCATAGAAACTACAGCTATGTTATTCCTTTTTATTTTTATCATTTCTTTTTTTTTTGAAGCTTATATCCTAGATCCTTTTATTGGTGTTTAGGAATCAAAATGAAAAATTGAATAAGAGAAAAAGTAAAGCATCTGGGATCCCTCCATTTTATAAATTCTATGGAAAAGAGACATTGAGAAATACTATAAGTAGTGGAAAATCAATCAAAGGCTTAGTCCCAACATGTAATCCAGTCCACACACCATAATTCAGCTTGGCAAATAGAATTTATCATGGACTTGTCATTTTCAGGAACCATTTGACCTGCAACAAAGCTGTTATCACATATAGGCAGAATAAGAACTGAATATGGAGAGTGGCAGTAAATCTTTCCTCTAAACCTCTCAAATCCTCAATCCACACATCAATATATGAAATGTCATCTTTATAGATTTTTAAATGCACAAATTACATTGCAAATTTGGGAACTTCATATTATTTAGTGATATCAGTTTCCTTTCCTTTTTGTACCTGAAACAAGATCCTAGGTGAAAATACATTTTTATTTGGAAAGGGAAATGTTTATTATGGGTAGTGTTATGGTTATTAGGGAGAAGAAGGGAAGGGGGGAAAGGTGAGAGTTTGAGGCAGTGACCCCATGAGACCTGCCATGTGCAATATGAAGATATTGTCTTCCTATGGAACATATCAAGAAAGGGTATGAGATGCCCTTGGATGGGAAGAAGAAAGCATTTTGTAGGTCATCACCTCCTCTAATTGTTTACTAAGACTTACATATTGATATTCTTTACCATTTTTACAACTTCCACTGCTCCTCTTTCCAAGGTAACCACCTTTTATCTTGCCTTCATGTTTGACATCAGAAACTATGTACAGATACTTTCTGGTAGCCAGTAATGATAGGTTTCATTTTAAGGAAATGCCCAACATTCAAGCTGCCAAAAGAAAGAACTTGTGGACTCAGATTTATTTTTAATATAAGCCGTTATGTAAAAGCCTAAGATTTCTTCTAAGAATAACTCCTTTGCTACATAAAAGTTTACAAAAGATTAACTAATTGCATTCAAGGCACAGAACAACATGTAAGTTCTTCAGAAATGGTGAAAAGAATATTAGAATAAGCTGATGGGTAAAGAATACTGTGCCCTCAGCTTCACAAGGTAATTAATATCCACTTAGATCTCTCTTATCAATAGGGAGTTCAATGTAATGTGAGCCCAAAATATCGTGGAAAGGAAAGAGAAGATACCTTTTTTTTATTTTTTCTAGCCTGATGCCTTTTCTATCCAGATTGCTTTCTAGATTGTAGACATTAGGACCCGTGCGTTTCTTCACCATGCTCCTAATCCCAAGAGACCTAAACTAAGATGTATTTTGTAAATGAAGTTTGTGTCTATGGTCTCCTTAATAGTATATTTTCTAAAATAGATGTATATACTTAAAAAAAAACACATCAGTTTGTGGAAAATTCACTAAACTTAAGCAGTTGGATGCTTCCTGTAATTATGTGTTGGAAAGAATTTGGAGTTTGCTTCAAAGTACAGGTTATATGCAACATGTACAAACACTGAAGAGCTGCTCTGGGAATTATTTCAAGGGCTCAGACAAATGATTAGCATATATCTGAGGTCTCTTCCTCAGTAGAACTACAAGTTTTTATCTGAATGTAGCAGGTCAATTTCTTACTAATAGATGTACATCTGTAAGCAGTAACTCTGATAATCTTTCTTTCTAGCTAGACTCAAATAATATTATTTTATGTTTTGGTCCATTTTCTACAGACCAGAATAAAATTGCAATGCTTTATCTCTTATTTTTAGAGCATTTCCATTGAAGTTTAAATCTTTTCCTTTTCTCCCCTTTCCAGCATTTAGGAACTCTCTTTGAGTTCTCTCTTTATCTCATTTCCTCACTTTCTTCAATAGAAACTAAATGAAAATATTTTAAAATGCTCCCTAAAGAAGCAGGAAATGAGTTAACACTGAATGAGAAAATTAATCCAAATTTCAGCATTATGGCATTCAAAATCCAAGCTGTAGTTCAAAACAGGTGATATTATTTAAACCAAATTTTTATCTAAAATAATATGAAGGAAACATAATGCAAAAACAGTATACTATGAAAAGAACTTGAATTTGGCTTTCCAAAAACATAACACTTCAATTTCTGTAACATAACACTGATTAACTGCCATGGCAGCTCCTAAAGCTAAGCAATTAGAACATTCTGGGCTGTTCTTGGGTTTAGGTAACTAAAGTAGAGGAGAAACAATGTAGAGTTTTCTCTTAAAACAGCTTCAGTAACGGAGACTTCTGAAATGTCTAAGGATTATTGACTTAATAAAAACTTCTCAAAATTTAATGTTAATAAATATTTTGGCATTCCACAACCAAATAATTGAACGCATATGGTCAGAGAGCGATTCCTAAATAAATGTACAAAAGCAATGTATAAATATTTTAAGTATTTTTATTAAAGTACTAGTGGCCCAGGACATGGACTGCACATCAAAAGGAAATTAATTAGAAGAAATATTTGAATATCGTTATTAGCCCTTTCTCTATAATAGAAGTGTCAACCAAATTCATGATCAACAATGATAGATCAAAACACATGACTGTGATTCATGTCAGCAAGAGCTTTATATGTATCACGCATGTACAAATCAACTTAGCCTTTCATAGATATAGAATAAACTTGCTTAATTAGACCTGCTTTCTGATTTAGCTAAACTTTTTCCAGCCCAGGGAAGCACTCCAACTTCTCTTTTTGGTAATTTTCAGCAACACAGCTGTAAATGTCAACACAAAGCAGATTATTATTGTAGATCACACAGGGAGAACAAAGGGTAAAATATTTAACTGCAGCAGTGTTTGAGTATATTCTGTGCAATGAGAAAACCTGAAGTCATTTTCAAGGTCCACTATTTACCTCTTTTCAGTCAGGTCAAGTTTCTAAGCTTTCTAAATCTCCATTTTCTGGCTAATGAAAAGAAAATAGGATTCCACCAAGTCTGCTATCTCCCTACTCCAGGATTTCTGTGAGGCTCGAAGGAGATGAGACATGGGAAAAATGCTTCACAGACTTCGGGTTAAAGTATAAAATGTTTGCATTAGGCTGTAAAGCAAGTTGTGTTCTTGGGCTGAAGAAACTGCACGGAGGCTAGTCTCTAGGGAGAAAAAGCTGGGCCTTGCTACTTGACATCATTACCCACCACCCAGAGCCACACTTTCCATGCTGCATTGGGCTGTGAACTGCGTTTTGTGCCATGGGGTCTCAGCTGCATTGGCTGTGATTTGGTGGGCTGTTGCTCCAGGGTGGTGGCAGGACCTGTGTCCCACCTGGGAGAAGCCAAGTGTTTCTTTGTTTGCATCAGGACCATGGTGCCATTTCTCTGTAAATGGCAGCTCCTGCATTGAATATCTATCTTCTGGTGGTTAGTGCACATCATAGCGACCAGTAAGACTGTCAGACACTTAGAATATTATCCTTTTATATAGATAGATAACTGCCATAGAATATTGTTAATTTCAAGTGTACAACATAATGATTCGATAGTTACATACCTTATGATGTGATCACTATAATACATCTGTCACTGTACAAAGTTACAATATTATTGAATATACTAGAGGCCCAGTACAGGACATTCATGCATGGGGGGGGGGGACGTGTTTGTCCCTCAGCCCAACCTACACCCTCTCCAATCTTGGATTCCTCAAGGGATGTCTGACTGCCTGTTTAGGCCTGATCCCAGTAGATTGGGCAGTCAGAATTTCCTCTCACAATGCAGGACTGCTGGCTTCTGACAGTTCACCTTGCCTGCCTATCTGATTGCTCATAACCACTTCTGCCTGCCAGCCTGATCACCTCCTAACCACTCCCCTGCCATCTTGATCAATGCCTACCTGCTCCCCTGCTGGCCTGGTCACCCCCAACTTCCCTCCCGTGCAGGCCTTGTCACCTCTAACAGCCCAACCTGGCCTGCCCAATTGCCCCTAACTGCTCTCCCCTGGAGGCCTGATTGCCCCCAACTGTCCTTCCTTGCAAGCCTGGTCTTGTTGGTCTGGTCCCTCCCAACTGTCCTTCTATGGAGCGCTGGTCTTCCCCAACTATCCCTTCTGCTGGCCTGATCGCTTACAACTGCCCTCTTCTGCTGGCCATCTTGTGGCAGCCATCTTGTGTCCACATGGGGGCAGCCATCTTTGACCACATGGGGATGGCCATCTTGTGTGTTGGAGTGACAGTCAAATATCATTGTTTTATTAGATAGGATTCCCTGTGCAGTACATTACATCCCTGTGATTTATTTATTTTATTACTGGACGTTTGTACATCTTATTTGCCTTCACCCTTTCACACAGTCCCATCCCCATTCCCACTACCTTTTGCTAACTACAAGTTTGTTTCCTGTCTCTATGAATCTGTTTTTTTTTTATTTTGTTTGTTTATCTTGTTTTTTTAGATTGCACATATAACTTAAATTTTAACGTATTTTTTTTTTCTCTGTCTGACATATTTCACTTAGGATAATACCCCCTAGGTACATTATATTTGTCATAAAAAATGGCATGATTTTATTATTTCTATTGCTGAGTAATATTCTATATTCTTTATTTATCTATCAATGGTCAGCTAGGTTGCTCCTATATCTTGCCTATTATGTATAACTAGAGGCTCTGTGCATGAAATTTGTGCACTTGGGTGGGTACAGGGATCCCTCAGCCTGGCCTGCACCCTCTTGCAGTCCAGGAGCTATCAGTCAGACATCTTTAGTGCTACCTTGGAGACAGGAGAGGCTCCCACCACCACTATTGTGCTTGCCAGCCATGAGCCCAGCTTCTGGCTGAGTGGTGCTCTCCTGTGGGAGCACACTGACCACTGGGGACCAACTCCTGCATTGAGCATAGGCCTCCTGGTGGTCAGTGTATGTCATAGTGACCTGTTGTTTACAGGTTGGTCTATTTGCATATTAGCCTTTTATATCTGTGGGATCACAACAAAACCAGCTCTCCAACATCCCAGAGGGGTCATGGATTGCAAGGTGCAGGACAGGCCGAGGGACCCCACTGGTGCACAATGGGGCCAGGGAATACACAGGACGATGGCCAGCTAGGGAGGGACTATGGAAGGACTCCAGGGCATGTCTGACCATCTCACTCAGTCCCGATCTGCTGGACCCCAGCAGTAAGCTAACATACAGGTTGGAGTATCTGCCTCCTGGTAGCCAGTGCACATCGTAGGGACTGGTTGACAGTCAACTGTCTTCCCCTTGGGGGTCAGTGAACATCATAGCAAGCAGTTGAGTGGCCTGAGCATGTCATTAGCATATTACACTTTGATTGGTCAAATGGATGACCAGACTACCAGACACTTAGCATATTAGGCTTTTATTATATAGGACTAGGGGCCAAGTGTACAGAATTTGTGCACTGGGGGCACCCCTCAGCCTAGCCTGCCCCCTCTCACATACTAAGCCCTCAGGGGATGTCCTACCTTTGTGGGAGGCAACAGGCTGATCAGGGGAAGGCACCAGTTCCATCACCTGCTGCTGCAGCCACTGCCAGTTACTGCAACCACCAAGGTGGTTTCATCAACATGGACTCCAGTTCCTTCACAATGAAAAAAATGACAACTTTCATTAGGAATTTTCAAGATGTGTCTTTCATAGGATATGTCATTTCTTTCTTTATTATTTTTTTTATCTTCACCTGAGGATATGTTTCCATTGATTTTTAGAGAATGTGGAAGAGAAAAGGAAAGACAGAGAGAAACATCAAAGTGAGCCCTGACCTGGGCCCCAGACAGGGAGGAACCTGAAACCTAGGTACATGCCCTTGATCAGAATCAAACCCAGACCCTCCAGTTGGCAGGCCTAGGCATTAACCACTAAGCCAATCTAGCTAGGGTAGGATATGACATTTCTTAGCCCTCCAGCTGACCTTCATTTTTTTTTCTCCATAAGTGTGGTGGAAAAACCCTAGATTACTTTCTTGGATTCTTATACCCAAGTTCCTAAGACTATTACCAGTTGCATACCGGGAGCTTAGCCAATGATCGGTCAGAAAAGGTGTTTCCTTTGTAGTTCACATGAATCACTAATCACTGATTGCCTCTGACTGCTGGCTTTGCTCATGCCAAGGCCTACTGATTGCTGGCTCCCTCTAATTGCCAGGTCCACCCCTACCCAGTGCCCCCAGCTCCCTCTGATTGCTGGCTCCACCCCTTCCAAGGCCTAAAGCCTTGGGGCCTGGGAAGCCCCCCCCCCCAGCTCCCTCCAATAGCTGGCTCTGCCCCTGCTCAACCCCAAAGCCTCTGGCAAAAGCTTGTGGCCTGGGGATGGGAACCCTCAACTCCCTCTGATCGCTGGCTCTACCCCTGCTCAGGAGCCCCCTGGCCCAGGCCCTTCCCAGGTTGCTCAGGAACCATGTGGGGCCTACCTCGTAGTGACATGAGTGCCGAGACAGTTCCTAGGACCCAGGCCACTCGGTGCCTATGCATGCAAATTAATCGCCACATTTGTTGGTTTTATTTGCATACTCACTATGATTGGTTGTGGGCATAGGGGAGGTATGGTCAATTTACAGGTCTGTCTATTATTAGCTATGATGCTGCAATGAACATACAAATGCATATATCCTTTTGAATTAGTGTTTTTGATTTCTTCAAATATGTTGAATTGCTGGAATGTATGATAGCTATTCTTTTAATTTTTTGAGGACTCTCCATACTGTTTTTTATTGTGGTTGCACCAATTCACAAGCCCACCAACAGTGCACAAGGGTTTGTTTTCTTTGCTTCCTAACCAGTACTTGACATTTGTTGACTTTTGATAGTATTCATTCTGACAGGTTTGAGGTGGTATCTCATTGTGATTTTGATATCAATTTCCCTAATAATTAGTGATATTGAGCATCTTTTCATATGTCTGTTAGCCACCTTTACATATTCTTGGGATAAATGTCTATTCCCATGTTCGACATTGAGTTGTATGAGTTCCTTACATATTTTTGAAATTAACCCCTTATCAATATATCATTTGAAACTATCTCCTCCAACTTAGTGTATTGCCTTTCATTTTGCTAATGATTTATTTTGCTGTACAGAAGCTTTTTAGTTTGATGTAGTCTCATTTGCTTATTTTTTCTTTTATTTCTTTTCCTGAGTAGACATATTTAAAAACATATTGGTAAAATCAATGTCAAAAAGTTTACTGTCTATGCTTTAATCTAGGAGTTTTATATGGTCGGTTGACTTATGACAAAGAAGACAAGAACACACATGAAAATGACAGCTTCATTAACTGGTATTGGGAAAACTGGACAGATACATGAATAAAATGAAACTGGACTACTTTATTACACCATATACAAAATAAATTAAAAATGGATATATACTTAAATGGAAGATGAAACCATGTATGAATTTTAAAGGATGAATTAAAAATATTGATGTCTTGCCATGTTGAAACCAAACTGAGTACTCTTTTTTAAATTCAAGGCAAAATCCTCTAAACCTCCATATCAAGTAACTTTCTCATTGAAGTATCTGAAGGTACTGTAGAATAAGCCTCCTGAAACAAGTTGATTTTTAAAATAGCTCTTAAGGAAGTCGGACCACTAGAGATCTCATCTTCATTTATAAATAGCCTCTCTTTTGGTCTTTCTTTAGAAAGAGTACCATAAAAAACACTGTTGATGTGGCTCCACAAACCATTTTTGCTGAGCATGGATACTAATGAAATGTGCCCAATAAGACAGACAACCTTTGGAGGTCAGGAATATGGTAGACTAAGGATGAGAGATAGGGTTTTTCTTCCACCTCCTTTTCTGCTTACAGAAAGTGAAAAGGCAAGTCAACAGATGAAGGCACCTGCCCAAGCACAGTATTTAAAATATAATCTATGATCTTTCCAGGAGAAACATAAAGACCATAGTTTCCAGCCTTATAATTTTTCAGGGGGATAAACTAAGATCAATAGAGAGAAGAAAATCTGTCCAAGGTTACCTAGGTAGTTAGCATCAGAACCATCACTAGGACTTAAGTCTCTGCATACCCCTTTAAGGCTCTTAGCTTGGTCTATAGCCCTTTGATTGTATAAATGAGACTCTATCTTGCCTAGGTAACAAAATTTAGCTCCTGGGAGTGAAAACATGCCCAACCATTCAAAAATAAGCATTGCCTTTCTTGTTTAAAATTAAGTTAATAAACCTTTAATGTTCAGATTATTACTATTGTTCCTCTTTTTCACCCCCATAGCTACCCTCCACCAGGTTCTCACCCCTCCCTCTGCCCTTAGCTTTCCCCCATTGACCTCATCCATAGATGTACAATTTTTGTCCAGTCTTTCTCTGCTCCCGCCTCACCCCTTTCCCCCTGAGAATTGTCAGTCCACTCCCTTTCTATGCCCCTGATTCTATTATATTCACCAGTTTATTCTGTGCATCAGATTTTTTATTCACTTGATTTTTAGATTCACTTGTTGATAGAAATGTATTTGTTGTTCATAGTTTTTATTTTTAACTTTTTCTTCTTTCACTTCTTAAAGAGTACCTTTCAGCATTTTATATAATACTGGTTTAGTGCTTATGAAATTCTATAGTTTTATCTTATCTGTGAAACTATCTGCCTTTCAGTTCTGCATGATAGCTTTGCTGGGTAGAGTAATCTCTGTTGTAGGTTCTTGCTATTCATCACTTTGAATATTTCTTGCCACTCCCATCTGGCCTGCATAGTTTTTGTTGAGAAAGCAGATGACAATTTTATGGGTGCTCCCCTGCAGGTACTTAACTGTTTTTCTCTTGCTGCTTTTAATATTCTCTCTTTGTCTTTAGCTCTTGGTATTGGTATTTTAATTATGATGTGTCTTGATGTGGTCCTCTTTGGAGTCCTTTTGTTTTGGGTTTTGTGCGCTTCCTGGACTTGTAAGTCTATTTTTTTTTTTCAGCAGGTGGGGGAAGTTTTCAATCATTATTTATTCAAATAGGTTTTCAGTATCTTGCTCTCTCTCTTCTTCTGGCACCCCCATAATTCTCATGTTGGTATACTTGAAGTTGTTCCAGAGGCTCCTTACACTATCTTCACATTTTTGGATTCTTTTAGCTTTTTGCTTTTCCAATTGAGTATTTTCTGCTTCTTTGTATTTCAAATTTTTGACTTGATTCTTGCATTCCTCTAGTCTGCTATTAGGTCTCTTTATAATATTTTTTATTTAAGTCAGTGTATGTTTAAGTTTTAGTTGGTCCTTTTACATCTCCTCTTGGGTCTCACTAAATTTATCAATATTTTCTCAGAAATTCTTGAAAAACCTTATAACTGTTGTTTTTAGCTCTATATCCAGTTGTTTGTTTTCCTCCATTTATTTCGCTTGTGATCTGTTTCTTTGCCTCTGCACTTTTGCTGCTTCCCTGAGTTGGTAGAGTAGCTTTGTGTGCTAGGTGTCCTATATGGCCCAGTAGGTCCACCACCCCAGTTACCTGAGATGGACTCTCTTGGTGCACCCCTTTGTGGACTGTGTGTACAGCCTTGTCATAGTTAAGTCTTGATTGTTTTTGGTATCACTGGGGGGAAATTGACCTCCAAGCCAATTGGTTGTTAGGATTAGCTGTGTCTATGCTGGGAGAACTTCTGTGCTGGAGTCAACCTTATGATACAAGACTTCCGCAATTGCAAAGGCCTCTATGTTTGGCTTGGATGGGGCAGAGTCTCAGGGCAGACCAGATAGCCTTGGCTTCCAGTCAACCCTGCCCTATGTGGCCCCTGGGTCTCAGTGTTCCTCAGTGATCACTGCAGCCCTCTCTGTGTGCACTCACACTTGTACCCCTCAAGACCTCTGCCTTTTGCAGCTCCCCTGAGTTTCTGTGTGGTCTGGGGACCCTTATGAGTCTGGATTCAGTGCAGTCGGAAGTGGCATTCAGTGCAGTTGGGAAGTTCATTCTTCCTCGCCACTAGAGAAAGGCAGCAGCACAATCAGCAATCCATCCTCTCTGCGCACACTGGCACACGCGCATCCAGCCCTCTTTCTTTTGTGGCTCTCCTGGGTTTCCTTGAGTTTCCATGCACTCCTCTCTTTTTTAGACAGCCCAAGCTCCCCCCATATGAGTCTCACCTGGAACTGGGGTTCAGTGCAGTCAGGAGTATCCATCTCCTAGAGGAAGCCAGCCAGGCACTCCGCCACCCATGCTCTCCATGCACCTGTCTCCATACCTCAGCTTTTTGCAGCTTCTCTGAGTCTCTGTGAGCCCCTCTCTTTCCTTCTAGTTGTAGAATTTCCACTCAGCAAGCTTTCCTGTGGTTCTGGATGATATCCATTCTGTATTTTAGCCGTAATTTTGAAATTGTTGTACGAAGCAGAAGTTTAGGTGTTCACCTATGCCATCATCTTGGTTTCTGCCAACACTGATTTTCTTTTGCTGGTGTTTGCATTCTTCAAAGTTTTGGGTCACCAAAGCCATTTCTTGGATATCAAAGGTGAAGCCATTAAAGCACATTTATTTTCTATTAAAAGGGTTCCTCCAGTGTCAATAATTCTGGAATAGCTGTTGTAATAGGCAACATATGCTTCTGATAGTGTATAAAGTATGAAACATCAGATTAACTGCTTATGGATAAATCCATTTGTCTGTTCAGATAGCAAAATAGGCATTCATCCTTATGAATGAAATGTTATAAAGTGGTAAGTAAAAAAGTTTTTCCGAAGTTGCTGTCACAGTCCCTGAACACTCAAAGTACTTTAAATACAGCAATAATATGGCACTATTGTACAGTAAAAATCATCTTAGTAGAAGATGCAAGCCCCTTTTAAAAATACACCCTAAATAGTCCATTTACTCCAACAAATGGCAGCTGATTGGGCTGTGCTGTGATTGGGTACAGCATTAAAGAGCTGCTTGGCTATTATTTAAATTTGCAGTGAAGAAATAGCTAGCTCCTTCATCTCTACGCCACTCATTTTTCTTTCAGGACCACAGATGTATCTTGGCCATAACACAGTTCCAGATACGGAAACAAATGAGGGAGTTTCTGCCACAGCACAGTTTGCAGTCATGACAACCAAGAGGCCTCTGCAAATGGTATAGGTACATCTTCTCTATAGGCATCTGTTTAGTAGCTTAAGCAATTTAACTGACAGCAGGGATAATTTGCAGGCTACAATCCTGTTCTATCTGGCTAGGTGGAGAGCCCCATCTTTCCCATTCTCTTTGCCCAGGTGGATGTGGCTGTTGTAGGTGGCCTGAGGTAGTGTTATGCACATAAAATCAAGTCAATAGGTATATTTGAGCAGCTGTTCAGTGTCTGACTGTGTATTGGATTTTGTGGGAAATATAATCCTATAATTCCATGAGGAAATGTTAGAAGAAGTGTAATACAATTCAAATAGTATGTAACTTTTTTGTATGTTATATTTCACAGTCATCATAGATTCAATATTTCCAAGATGATCTTCCTACCTCAAGCTGCTCTTCTTCTTGTGATCTTCAAGTATAGAGAAAAGGTCCTGCCATCTACCTACTTCCCCAAACAAGAAGCCCAGAAAGAACCTTCAACTTGTCATCTTTTCTCATTTATCACATACAACCTCCTTACATGGAGTTTCAATTGACTCCCATATCTTAAATATCACTTAAATCTATCCCATCTCCTATGGTGTTTACTATCATAATTTCAGGTATTAATCGTTTTTTCCAACAAAAATATAAGAATAACCTCCATATTTCTCTCCCAGCTACCTGTACTTTCTTCTCCAATCCACCCTTCTCACGGCTCCCCACTTGAGCTTTATAAAAAAAGGATAATCTAAAATGTGATCTCATCACTTCTCTGCTTAAAACCTGTCAGTGATGGTCTATAACTTTCAGGAAAAATATAAAACTTTAGCATGGCATAGAAGTCACATTGTAATCTGGCTCCTGTCTTCCTCATTAAATAGACAATGTTTAATGTATTATAATAAATAATCCCTACTTATTAAAAGAGGTATCTAATCAAGTTATTGAAACTAAAGGTAACGAAATATATATTTGAGTATAGTCTGTAATTGAAGCATTTTAGTGACGCAGATAGACCTTCCTGTATGACTTACTAAATTGTATTTATTTCCTGAATCGGGATTAGTGGTGAGACTTGATTCTGTAGTTAATGTTCACCAGGGAATCTATTGATCTGTGTTCCAGGACCGTTTAGGCTGTTGAAATATTTTTTTTATAGATACAGGCATATGTCCTCAGCTGTATGTATGGTTTAGAAATGCTGATTCTTGAGCTTTTGTTCTTGCTAAGAGAGACACTGTGGCTGAGAAGAATCAGGGAAGATTAGAGGAGAAAAAATGTTATAATAAAATATTAATTAGAGAAGTTTTAATCTTCTTGTAAATATTCAGTTGTACATCTCTGCTTGAACTAACTAGAAGTAACAATGTCTAGCAGGCCTGGAACAATGTCTAGCATCCATGGGTGTTGATAAATAAAATTTGTCTTCCCAAAGGACAGAATTCTGGAAGCTCAGCTGGATGACTTCACAGAAGTCACCTGTCTGGACCTCCTACTCTTCTCTCCCTTGCCTCCTGGCTTCACCATGGCACATTTTTCTTGTGGTATACTGAATATATTGGTAATGTATTTACCGTAAAAATATCCATTAAAAACCTGATATATTCTAGGCTGTGTATTAAACCTGTAAATATAATGTTGAAATAGAAAGCCATGCTAATTATATTTTAGTGTGTATGGAGTAGAGGTAGGGGACAGATGTTAATCAAATTATCATAGAAATGAAAGTGAATTTTTAATAATGACATGTGAATGTGTTTCAAAATAAATTATCAATAGCAAAGAATGTTACCTGAATAAAGTGGTCAGCAAAGTCTCTGAGAATATGTCATATAAACTGAAACCAGATAGATTTAAAAGAGCTAATAATGCAAAGGGTTGAGGGATGAACATGTCAGTCAAATAAAAGAAAGTGTACATTGGATGCTTTCTGTCATTAGATCAGAGGCAATTTTAATGTTGCTAGTGGGATGGTGATATTCTGAGCCAGGGTAACAAGTGTGAGAAGTGAGATTAATTTGCAGAGGTAGATAGACAAAACATATAGGGCCCTGAAGATGAAGATAAGTGGTTTAGGCTTCATTGTACTGCCAATGATTAGTCTTTATATGTTTTTTTTTTTTTAATCCTCACCTGAGGACATTCTTCCATTGTTAGAGAAAGTGGAAGTGAGGGGAGAGATGGAGAAAGAGAAACATTGATGTACATTGAACATCAGGTTCAGCTTGCTTAGGTAAGTAGACAAGCACAGATGCAGTCTGGTGATGTGAAAGGAGTAAGGTATTTGGAGTCTAACAGACCTAAGTAGAATCCTGAATCCATTACTTAATAGCTATTCTTAAGTGAGTTACTTAATGTTTCTAAACCTCAGTTTCTTTGTCTGTGAAATTGTGGTTATAAACCCATAAAAATTGCTTATGAGATTCACATTAAGTGATTTAACATATGCAAAGCACTTTGTATATGATATATTCTAAAAAAATAGTCTTTATAATGTTCATAGAATAGATTTTTAAATAATAGCTTTATTGAGGTATAATTCGTGTATTATATAATTCATCTACTTGAAGCATAAAATTGAATAGTTTCTAATAATTCAATAGAATACACATATATTAAGTAATTATCAGGAAAAAATTGAACTGGACAAATATTTTTGAATGAATGAATGATGAATGAATGAATGATCAATCTTTTATTGGGCACAAAAAGGCACTCAAATACTAGTGGATAAAATTAGGTTGACCTGAAATCTCTGTCACCATGCAAGCATTTATCTAATTTTTAATTTTTACCAAAAGTGTCACCTGCATCTGCCTACAAAGAAGTAATATATTCAAAATGATTATGTGGATGTAAATGACATAGTAGAATTGGTAGATGGTTTTATGACATCACTTCTCTGAATCTATACTCATAAATATGAGAGGTTGTAGACTCTCTCTCTCTCTCAGATACACACACACACAATTATACACAGAACCTGGCCTTTTTTATGTTTTATATTTCCTCTTGTTCTTATAATGACTTTGAAGCTTACTCAGGGCATGGCCAGAAAAAAAATGAAACTAGCTAATCTTTTCCCTTAATCCTACCACTTTGGGACAAGATAAAAGCACTATGAGAAGAAAAAAAAGTAAAGGGAGAAAAATAGGGGATAAAGTATTAACATACGAGCTCAGTTGCTACCTGCTAAGAAAAAATGTGGCCCAGTGATTTTCCAAGAGAAACTAGACTATGTGGAGACATGAGCATATTTGAGAATGTTCCAAGGCCTACTTCTCAATGTAATGACAGATTTTTTAAAATCATTATATGAGATTTTTAATTTTATGAGATGATTTTGCAGGTGAACTGTATGTGTTCATGTATGTATGTGTGATTTATGAAAAACATCTTGCCTGACCTTTTTATCAAGTCATTTTTCCAGACCGCTCATTGACTATTTGGTGACTATTTTGTCACCAACTAGATTATACTTTGTTTGATAGGAAAGGTCCTGAAAAAGCAAGTGAGTACATTTTGAGTGGATAATGTTGCATTTCCACAGTTTTCTCATTAGTTCAAATGCCAATTGTGAAACATCTCATCAAGCCTTTGGACTTTAACAGTCCAATTTTAGTGATTGTTCACACTTCAGTACCCAAGTGTCACTAGCAACATTATTATATTGAGTGTTTATTTAACTATCCTTTACATTACATTCAGTTATTTTCTTATGGAAACTCTCTCTGAATATTTATAACTCTTTGATTTAAGCTTCAGAATTTTGACCAATAGATGAGTAATAATATCTCTTTTATGTTTATGAAAATTAAAATATCAAAAATGACAGTATGCATTAACAAGCAAGAGATTCTATTCAATAGTGACCATTGTATATATTATCTCCACATGTGTTTTATTTCATTACATATATATTATTTCATTATAAAGACATCATATATGATTCATTATATAGCACATGTATCATACTTTATTCCTGAAGTTGTCAGCTGTGTTCTTCATCCATATAACCACTGTAAAGTACTCAGTTAGGTAGCCAGATATTTTGCTTGCCTGGCCTCTAATACCTAAGTATGTAGAAATGTCAGGTTAGCAGGGAAAACTCAGTTAAACTGACTGCATGAAAAGTGTGGTTCTGATTAATTGAGTATTTTGGTAACCTGAAGGTTAGAGATAACAAAAATGTTGTTTTACTCTTTTGATGGTAGATATTTTTCTCAAGCATCAAAGACTATATTATGCCCTTAGTAAGTTAAGTCTTGTAATAACTACATTTTTATTTGTTGACTAAGGATCTTGCTGGACTAGCAACTAATTTTCTAGAAATATTTGTTTTACAATTTGCTTCTTTATTCTAAAAGAAGAGACATTTTATCTAAGGGTTTCAGTTAGCAGTGCTCTGATTAATTTAAATCTTATTTTAATGAAATATATTATTTAACTATAGTGATTAAGAGTATAGATTTTTAACCTGGCTTAATTCCTTGCCCTGATTCATCCTAGTAATGCCATGGTGAATATCTATTTTAACCTTTGTGATCCTCATTTTCCACTTTCTCTTCCATTAAATGAGAGTAACAGTAAGTTTCTGTAGTGATCAAATTGGTCATTGCATGTAAAGTGCTTAGATGATAGTGGTATATAGTTAATAGTCAATTAATTTAAATTGTTATTATTGTTCCTGCTGTTTTCTATGGTATGAATTTGAACATAATATAAGAATTGGGAGAGTAACTGAAGGATTCTTTCTTCTACTTTTTTTTATTTCAAGAATGTATTTTATGACTTTCCATAGTACTCTAAACTTTCTGGTGAATAGAAAACAATGTCTTCCTTCCTCCCTTTATTCCACATAAAAGACAAACTCTTAAGGACTAGAACACCTGTGTGTGTCAGGAAATGCAATATTAGGCTCAGGAAAAGTAATTTATTTGTAATAGAAATATTATAGCAAACAATTTTTATTCAAGCAGAATAATGTTCAGATTTGGGTTGTACTAATAGGAGAAAATGAGGTGTTTGATTTTGTGGGGTTTTAGGACAAGAAACAGAACTTTGAGACGTGCAGAGACCAAAGCCAGTTTTGAGAATAGGTACAACAGACATCTCTTTATTTAGAGTAAGATTAAAGTAGAAATAAATTGTTCTCATCTTTGTCCTCCACCGCTTTATCCCTATATATGCAAAAGCCCAAAAACAATGTTTTATTTTTCTACTCTATAATTCTAAATAAACACTCCATTCTCTGGAAAAAGTTACTTAAATATCAGTGACTTGTTAAGAGATAAAGCACTGGGTGGAAACGTTTTAATGAAGAAGCTATATAGAATGGGACTCAGAAGGGAAGAAAATTAGAACTAGTTCATTGTTTACAATGGCTCAAGTACTCTATGGGTTTCAACTCTTGAGCTTCACACACAACGCTAAAAATAGACTATTATCTTCACATGAAAATAAAGAAATGGAGAGTCAGAGAAATAAATTGCCCAAGACCACATTGGCATTAAGTGTCGGAGAAAACAGTTGAACCTAAGATAGTATAAAAATGTCCATGTGTAAATGAGGAGGAAGTGTGTAAGAACATTGCAGGAGGGTAAATAAGAAAATAATGGAGTGTAGATAACCTCCAGGAGGAAAAGATATCTTCCAGCTTTACATCCATAGCTTCAATGAGAATGAGTTTACAGATGTCATTCAATGTGGCATATAGAAGACATAGAGGAGACAGGCCATCAGTTTAGTGAATCAAGTGACATTCACTGATGTGTCTACTATGTATCAGGCACTGTTCTAGGAACTAACAATAAATAGATAAAACAAACCGAGGCCCTGCCTTCAAGGAGGTCACTTCCTAATATGACAGGCTATTGCTTTGTGAGAAGGTGGTTCTCAAAGTGGATGCATGCAAAAGGATTACAAAGGGAACATAAAATCAAAGGCTAAATGTAGGAAGTATGTTGAATATAAATTTTACCCAAGTGGCAAATAATTTAAAATAATGTGTTAATTATTTAATGAACTGAAATAAAATGGAATAGTATATACCATTTACATAATATTTTCAATCCTTTTTGGTGTAAACTGTACATATTACAAGTATACAATTCAGTAAGTTTTGATGCACGTATACACCAATTAAACTAATACCACAATCAAGATAATGAGTAAATTCATCATCTAAAAGTTTGGACGTTTCTTACCCCTCAATTCCCTCCCAAGAAAAAAATTGAACTTCTGTTACTATAAATTTCTGTTATTATAGAATTTCACATAAATGCAATCACAGACTATGTACTTTTTGTTCCGGCTTTTTAACTCAGCAAATTTATTTTGACATTCATCAGTTTTATGTGTATCGATAATTCAATTTTTATTGATGAGAGATATTCTATTAATGAGTGGATATATCAAAAATGTATCCAGTCACGTGTTGATAGACATTTAGGACTATTTCCAATCTTTGGCTTTTACACTTAAAGCTACTATGGACATTTGTGTACTAATGCTTATGTGAACATATACTCTAATTTCTCTTGGGTAAACAAAATAAGTAAAATGGTTGAATCATATAAGTTTATGTTTAACTTTTTAAGAGTTAACTTTTTAGGAATCTACCAAATAAAGTGGATATATCATTTTACATTCTTACCAGCAGTATATGAGAGTTCTAACTCTTCCACATCCTCACCAACCCTTGGTATGGCTACCCATTTTTATTTTTTCTAATATAATAGGTGTATTAGAATCTCACTGTGGTTATTATTTCAATATCTTCAGTGGCTAATAATCTTGAACATATTCTTAGGTGCTTATTACATCTTCTTTGGTGACACATCTGTTAAAATTTTGTCCATTATTTATTAGATTTTTTATTTTCTTATTGTATTTTGGGAAACATTTACATATTGTATTTTATTATTTTTTTAAATATATTTTATTGATTTTTAACAGAGAGGAAGGGAGAGAGATAGAAAGTCAGAAATATCGATGAGAGAGAGACATCAATCAGCCGCCTCCTGCACGCCCCACAGTGGAGATGTGACCGCAAGCAAGGTACATGCCCCCAACCGGAATAGAACCTGGAACCTTTCAGTCTGAAAGCCAATGCTCTATCCACTGAGCCAAACCGGTCTTGGCATACATATTTTAGTTGAATGTTATTTATCAGTTATATGATTAAAAATGTTTTCTCTCATTCAGTGGCTTTTCATTTCTTTGTCTTACTTTGGTCTTTCAAAGAATATAAGTTCTTAGTTTTGATAAAGTCCAATTTATCAACTTTATAAATAGTTATTTTTGTGTTGTATTTAAGAAACTATTATATTTACCAAGATTATGACAGTTTACTCCTATGTTTTCTTTTAAAAATTTATAATTTTATCATTTACATTAGGGTCTAAGATCATTTTTTATTTAATTTTTGCATATAGTGTGTGGTATTGATTGAGATCTCCCCTCTCTCTTTCATATATATAGCTAATTATTGCAGTAAATTATTTTTTAAATACTATTCTTTCTCCAGTTACCTGCCTTTAAATCTCTGTAAAAAAATCTATTGACTTTTTATTGAATTTATATACAATTTGAGTGGAATTGATATTTTTAAAATGTTAAGTCTTTCTATCAATAAACATGTATCTCTCTCTACCTATTCAGGACTTCTATAGTTTATCTCAGCAATGTTTTGTACTTTTTAGTGTATAAGAATTACACATTGTCAAAACTATCCCTAATTATTTCATGTTTAAATACTATAAATGGTATATTTTAAATTTTCTATTTTTGTTACTATTTTATAGAAATAAAGTTGTTTTATATGTAGATATTATATCCTGAAAACATGCTAAACTCAATAGTTCTAGAATTTTATTTTGTAAAACATATAGGTTGTGTACACTGAAGATCATATAATTTGAGAATAAGGACAATTTTACTTCTTTCTTTCCAAACTGACTACTTTTAGTTTATTTTTCTCATTTCATTGCACTGGCTGCGCATTCAGTATAATGTTGAATAGAAGTGTTATAAACAGATATATTTGCTTTACTTCTGGTCAGGGGAAACGCATTCAGTCTTTTACCAATAAGTATGATGGATGTTAGTGACAGAATTTTCATAGGTGATCTTTATCAGATTGAGGAAGTTTTTTTGTTTGTTTGTTTTGTTTTTGTTTTTAATTCCTGGTTTTGTTGAGAGGTTTTTACTAGGAATAGATGTTGTTTTTTTTTATAAAGTCTGTTTATGCATACATTGTGATTATTTTGTTCTTCTGTTAATATAGTGATTTACATTTATTGATTTTAAGTGTCAAACCAACCTGGCCTTGATGGACTAAACTCCACTAGATGAGGACATATTAATTTAAAATAACGTTTCATGCAATTTACTGATTTTTCTTTTAGGAATTATTCTTTCATCTAAGCTTTTTAATTAGTTACACATTTAAGGCTAACAAATATAAAACATAGATCAGGAATAGTGAGTGATCCACCAGACAAACTAATATTCAAGAGGATCATTAGTTTGTAGTTTTCTTTTCCTGTAATGCCTGGTTTAGGTATTATTACCTCATAGAATGAGCTGGAAGATCTTTTCTCCTCTTCAATTTTCTGGAAGAGTTTTCATAAAATTTGTATTATATCTTTTAAAATAATGGTAGAACCAGCTAAGTCATATGGGGGTTGAGAATTTCTTTGTCAAAAGAGATTTAACTATAAATTCAATTCAAAGAGTGATAATATGGTATGTGTATTGGAAGATTAATAGGTGTTCACAGCATGGAGGCTAAGTGATGGAAGTGGTGGTAATATAAACATGCACTATGTTGAAAAAGCATTAAAATAATATTTTATATCACATTGGGAGATCAATGAATATTAGGGGGAATTTAGGCTTATATAACTAATGTAGATTAAAGCCAATGAAATAGAATAATCCCTATCTTAAGCATAGGAATATAAACCATATAACAGAACCCATAGGAGGAAATGTGGTAAGTTTATGTTTAATAAGGCATTGTTGAAATCCTTAATCTTGTGCCTCAGGACTTATATATGTGTCCTTATTTGGGAAGCAAAACATTGTATCTGATTTTTTGGTTTGTGCTGAACTTGACTAAAATTGTACTAACTATAAAAAGATCAGAATTAAAAAAATAAAAAATAAATTGTAAATGCTACTCCTGTACTTTAACAGAAAACACTGATATCCCTGCAAATAGTTAAAATATTGCATATTTTTAAAAAGATTGTATACCTGAAACCTATATAATTTTATTAACTAATGTCACACTAATAAATTCAATAAAAATATTCTCTGAGTTTTCCCTCACAAAATCCAGAAAAACAGCACAAGTGCATTTGTAAAGGTGGGTGGCTGACAAAAAGTTGGACTGGCATTTACCATACTTTAAGCTTAAACTAGGATCTACACTAATAAAAGAGAAACGTGCAAATTAACCATCCCTCTGCTGAGCCCACCAACTAATGAGGAGTGAGTATGCAAATTAACTCAACAAAGATGGTGGCCACCATGGAGCTGGAGCAGGCAGGAGGTTTTGGTTGCCCCCAAGAACAGAGGAAGCCAAGTTTCTGCCCACCCTGGCCTCTGCTCAAGGAGGCGCTGAGGGCCATGGTCACTTGGGGTGTGTGGCCAGCCTGAAAATAGCCCTCAGCCTCTTACCCAGGCTGGCCACTCCCCCATGGGTTGAGGGTCACTGCTGAGGGGTGTGGCAAGCCTGCAAACAGCCATCATCCACTCATCCAGGCTGGCCAGGCACCCCAGTGGGGAACTCCACCCTGAAGAGGATGTGGCCATCCTGAAAATGGCCCTCAGCTTCTCACTCAGGCTGGCCAGGCACCCCAGCAGTACCCTCACCCCATGGAATTGTGTCCAGCCTGGATTAAAGGCCAACAGGGGAGGGAGGGTATTGGGGGTGATCAGGCCCATGAGGGGAGGCAGTTGGGTGTGAGCAGACCAGTGGGGAGGGTGGTGGAGATGAGCAGGGGGGGCAGTTGGGGGCAAACAGGCCAGCTGGGGGGGCAGTTGGGAAGAGAATGCTGGCACAGAGGGTAGGTGGGAGTGATCAGGCTTGAAGGGAGCATTTAGGGGTGAGCAGGCTGGTGCCAGGGGGAGCAGTTGGGGGTGAGCATGCTGGCAGGCAGACTGCTTAGGGGCAATCAGGCAGGCAGGCAGGTGAACAGTTAGGAGCCAGCAGCCCCAGATTGCCAAATGGATGTCTGTCTGTTGGTTTAGGCCCAATCCCTGTAAACTGGAAGTAGGCCATTCTTCGAGGGGACCCAGATTGGAGAAGGTGCAGGCCAGACTGAAGGACATCGTCCCTGCCTGTGCATGAATTTTGTGCACTGGGTCACTAATAAGAATAATAATAAAGTAAAACCTTGTAATACATGGCAACTTTTTTATAGATGCAAGCTTCTTAATAAGTTACAGAGGTAGGGCTAACAAATATAGAACACAGATTAGGAATAGTGAGTGATCCACCAGATTGCCTCATGCATTTTTTCCCCTTTGGTTTCACAAATCAGCTTCATGAAAAATGGAAGAATTCTAATCCTCTTACCCCAAAGCATTACCAGCAAATTTAGCTATTGGAACTTGATGTAATAGATGCCATTTTAAAGGATTATCATCTAGAAATTCCATAGTTTCAGCAACCATATAAAATGAAAATGTTTAATAGTATAGCTTTTCTTTTCCTTTTTATTTATTTTTTTCCTAGTGGTTGGATCCTGAAAGAACTTCTGGCTTTTCTGCAGTGCCTCAGCCTTGCTCTGCTAGCATTATGTACTGCTTTGTCAGAATAGTTTTGAGCTTTCTTCATGATGTCTCAGTTTTGCACATATACTTAACTATTTGAATGGATATCAGTGTTTTCTGTTAAAGTACAGATGTAGCATTTACAATTGAGACCTATGTTAAAATCTTTATATGAATTAAATTATTCAGCAATGTCAAGAAGGGACACTATTGTGATTCCTATTCTAGAATGTGTTACTCTAGTTATTGTGACAGAAAATCCTATGTGAAAAAAATATTTTGATGGGTGATGGTTGTAAGAAACTCAATAATAAATTCCTATTGTTCTTCAAATGACCTTTGACCTGCTTAGTAGCAATTTGCTTTCTATGTTGCTGGACACTAAAATCTTCTGGTAAATGGCTTTATACTCTCACTGGACTTAAGGTAAAGACAGAAATTAAAAATAAAGAGACAATTAAACATACACTGTTTTGAGGTAAGTAAGAAAGTCTATATAATAGCCAATATAGAAGACTTTTCTGGTTCTAGATAAAATATTGTCATTTGAGTTTGTCACTCTGGGTTTTCTCTAATTTTGTATTCAGTGTTGCGAGAAAGGGGAATACAAGTTGATGATCAATAATTTTTCTGTAGACTTCAAGCCATATCTAAGGAATTTTTTTTAAGGAAATCTTTACTGGAGTTCAGTTTCAAAGATCACCAGATTCCTTTCTCTTTTAATATGCTTAGGTTTACTTTCTATGTTGCTTTGTTAATTTGAAATGAAAATATCCTATTGGTATAGAGTATATTTTATTGTGCCCATTTCTGAAGTTTAAAGAAAGGCTTATTGTTTTTCCTACAGAAGAGTAAAATTATACTAGCATGTTTCTACCTGGAAAATAGCAACACAAAAATAATATTACACATACACATTCAAGCTAATAAAGTCAGCCAGAGCTTAATAAGAAATGTATGCCTATCAGGAAAATCCATTGTTGTTTTTTGTTTTGTTTTGTTTTGTTTTGTCTTTGTTTTTGTCTTTTAGACAAAGATATTCACTCACTCTCAACTTCTTTTGAAGGGGGAAAAGGAAATAATTTGCCCCATCAGTTTTGCACATAAAGGAAAAAAACTTTCTGCTCTCTCAAACACTTTTTCATGAGAAATGACTCTTGTTATCCATGGATGACAAATGTCAAATTCCGAAGATATTGAAGAGATCTGATCTTTTTAAGGTCCCTGAGACTGACATTTTAAGGAAATGCACAGGTCTAGGGGTAAAAGGAAGAGGGATTAAAAAAAAAACACAGAATAAACAATAGGAAAATATACATGAAAGTTCATGTAGAAGAGTTTACTAAAAATAGAGAGACACAAAATAGATTAATGTTTGTCATGGGGCTCAATTAAGAGTTTCAGAAATTCCCATCACCATGGATACATAGAAATTGGTTTAATGATCTATTAAAATTGATTTGCGATTTAGCAAATTATTTGTACTTGAATAAAACATACATAATAAATAATATAGCAATAATTTAAGGACTTCCCTTCTATGAATTGCAGTGATGCCTTCTTCTCCTTCTCCTTCTCCTTCTCCTCCGCCCCCTCTCCCCCTCCCCTTCTCCTTCTCCTTCTCCTTCCCCTTTCCCTTCCTCTCCTCCTCCTCTGGCCCCTCCTCCTTCTCTTCCTCTTCCTCCTTTTTCATCATCTTCTTCTCCTCCTCCCACATTTGGTTCAGGTAAAGAGAAATGAATCCAGTCAGACAATAAGAGATGATTTTGATGAGTTCTTAGAAATTAATTTTAAACTATCTTGCAGACAGCCCTTGAGAGCAACATTGAGCAGTGAAAATAGAAAAAAATAAAATCCAAATTATAATCTCTTTTTTGCCACTAACTAGAAAATCAACCATCTCTTAGCCTACTCGCTCAGTATCATTTTCTACATCTATAAAAACATAACTTCTAAGATTATTTCTAAATTCCCTTTCTGTTCATTTTACTGCCCTCTAGAAATATCTATTGAACACCTGCTAATCTTGGAGCCTGATGGTCTGAGTTGAATCCTGCTTGCCACCCAACTTATGTGACATTGGGTCAAGTCTAAACTCCCTTTTCTTTTGTTTTTTCATCCTATATAATAATAGAGGTATATGCAAATTAGCAAGGACACTGTAACATCACAACCACTCAGCAGGAGGCATGCACAGCAGGAGCAGGTGGGAGAGGACTGCCATCACCAGGAAGGTCTCCACACAGCCCACCCGGGGTGGCCCCCAGTAGAGGCAGTTCCCACATGGCCCAGCCCGGAGGCCACCATGCCCAGGGGTGGCCCCCCAAAAAGGCGGTCACCAGTGGAACACGTGCAGGCCTGCCCAGTGCTAAGGTGACACTGCCTGTGTGTGTCCCTGCCTGTTCTGATGTCACGTTGCCTGCATGCATCCCTGGCCAGGGACCTGGCACTGCCTGCCTGTGTCCCTGACCTGGGATGTGGTACTGCCTGTGTGCATCCCCGCCCAGTGCTGAGGTGAAGCTGCCTGCCTGCAACCCTGACCAGGGACTTGATGCTGCCTGTCTGTGTCCCCAGCATGGGATGTGATGCTGCCTGTGTTCATATACATTCTACTAATTTCCTTTCAACTCTGATACTTCTATTATAGAGAAAGGGCAAGTAGCAATATTAAGATATTTCCTCTAATTAATTCCCTTTTAATGTGCATGAATTTTGTGCACCAAGCCACTAATCTATAATAGTAATTACATGATAGAGTTGTTATGAAGATTAAATGACTTGATACATTTAAAGTGCTTATAATAGTTTTTAACACTCAGTATACTTTATAAAATGCTATTCTAAATATTATTAAAATATCAAAAACTTTGTTAATTGTTGGGGATTAAGGTTAGATAACAGATAAATTCTGCCTTCAAGGAATTTGGAGATGATGAGAGGAAGTCAGAAAGACAAATAAAGCAGGTTGGGGCCTACCTACCTGGAGGTTCAGGGAAGGTTTCACAAATGAGATAACATTTCAAAATAAACTCTAAAAGTTTATTATTTTGCCATTGGGAAGAAAATTTAAAAGTGTTCCATGTTGAGGGGATAAAATGAGAAGAAGCAGACAGGCATGTAGGTGAATGCTTAGAAGTTCTGAGGTATATGGCTCATGTTCAAACTACCAAAAAGTGATTATTTGGTTATCTGACTGACTAATTAGTCACTGTACAATATCGAATGCCTGTATTGAAAATTTTGTGCCTATAAGGTCTGGTAACTATATTTTGTTCAGGGACAAAATATTTTCTGATCTATTGGTTCAGTGTGTGAGTAAGTTAAGAAGACAAAAATCCTAGCAATGTTTATGCAAAAAGTCACTTTCTACATTGTGCCACTTTGGGGATAGTAATTAGTCATGCCCTATCCATTATACACACCCTTAATGTTACAGATCCTGAAACAATTTAACTTTTAGAATACATTTAAATCATGTTTAAAGTGAAGTATCTAAGCATTAGAGATTAGTGTCAATAGTTTTTTATATTATTTCTTTGATTCATCATTGATGGATCGATATTCTTACACAAATAACCTATTTGAATAAAACAGATTAAAGGGGGAAGACAGCTGCACTGAATAAGAACAGTTTCATTTAATCTAATTTTTTATCAGATTTAAGTTTTACTTTAAGATGCTCAACCTAACATCCTCTTCCCACTATAATTCATTTGTTTTCTAGTCTCATTTAATATATATACATATATTTCTGATTTTAGGGAGGAAGAGAGAGGGAGAGAGATAAAAACATCAATGAAGAGAGACAATAAATGATTGGCTGTCTCCTGCACACCCCCTAATGGGTATTGAGCCCACAACCCAGGCATGTGCCCTTTCCTGAAATCAAACCTGGGATCCTTCAGTCCGCAGGCCGATGCTCTATTCTTTGAGCCAAACCAGCTAGGGCATTTAGCCTCATTTTTTTTTTTCTTTTCCACATTAAACTCTATGCTGTAGTCAGACTGTTCCTCTGTCAGTTTCTTGGACACATTATGCTCACTTGTGCCTCAGGGGTTTCTTTGGTCTCAGATCTGGGTTATAACCACCATTTCACCAGGACACCTTATTTGTAAAATTCTTCATATGTATTTTATTTAGTGTTTATCTTCTCTATTAAACTAAAATCCTTTCGGGCAGAAACCTTAATTTAACATGTCCATTGTTGTATCCTCGGTGCTTAGTATAGTTATTAAATATCTGGTAGAGCTTCCAAGAAGGTATTTTATGTTAACCTCTTTAGACACATCATTGGTAGCAATGCTTTCTTTAGGAGTTTTACTGTATATGGTAGGCATTATATTAATTTCCATTTGCTTGCAATTGGCCCTGTAGATGCCAAATTTTGCCATAGGAATTAATTTTATCTCCCAACTAGACTTGAGGATCATTGATAGGTAGAATAAAGTCTACTTTCATAATGTCACCCATATTGGCTAGCATTATGCTCTGACTCAGTTGAAAAATAAATGCTGTTGTATAAAGATACCCATGAACAAGCATATATCCAAATATTTAAATAGCCATCTTATTTTCTCATCTAAGCTGTGTTGAGTTTATAAAATTGGCTTATTTTTCCTGCATCATACACATCTAGCATTTGAATTATAAGGCAAGGTAAATATGTATAATTTTGAGAAACTAACTAAATTTCATTTATATACAGATATATGTAGGCACAAGTTAACTTATTTTAAAATTCTTCCTGCTCATAATCACTGGAAAAGAGAATATATAAATTAATCTTACATCTGTTGCTTCACAACTATATAGGATGTTGTAATAATTGGATTTAATTTTTTCTGAAGTATCAGAAATCAGACTTATGCAAAATCCTCAGGGTTATGTTTAAAATGCATTAGATATCTTATTAAGATTCTGGCATCTGTTAACTTTGCTACAAACACACACACACACACACACACACACACACACACAAACACACACACACGTATACACAGAGATGAACTCAGATATCTATCTTGTCTATCTTGGTCCTGCTGGAATAACAAATTCTGAAAAAAATAAGAAGAGTATAGAG
The DNA here is from genome assembly GCA_004026805.1 of Lasiurus borealis. Lineage (NCBI taxonomy): Eukaryota > Metazoa > Chordata > Mammalia > Chiroptera > Vespertilionidae > Lasiurus > Lasiurus borealis. The sequence goes on from PVJN01001732.1 coordinate 117,182, forward strand.
TAAATAGATAAATGTTTTAGCTTGATGGTAAAACATGAGCCCTTTTCACCACCATCTTCTTAGGACCCACTACTAAGCCTAGAACTACAATGCAAACTTGGTACTTTTTATACAGTTAGAACCTAATACTGTTTTATTTAATTTATGAAGCTAGTGATCCTGTACCGGCTATGAACACTTGCCTATAATTGTAACATAGCATTCTGGGTCTGGAATTTTTATGTTTGTAAGCTTAGCAATGAATTGGATTAACTGTTTAGAGATGTTAGCTGTTTGTTTTATCTAAACATGCTTTGGCACTGCCACAATTTCTCTCATTCTCTTCTGTATATTTACTGCTATAAATTAATTTACATTTAAAAATAATAAATAGTTTTGAGTCATGGTCAGATTGCTATAATTTCTTAGACATCTAAGGAATTATACTTTTCTACTGTCATTCTCATCTTCCCTAGATCAAGAAGATTGCTCTGGGAAGAGCAAGGTTTCACTACAGTAGTAGCTCTTAAACTTCACTGTGTGTGAGAGTCATCTTAAACATGGTTTAAGAATATGCATTTTATGAATTCCCTCTCTCAGGTGCTTTTGATGTAGGTGTTCCACAGGAATACCTTTAAAGAAATCTTACAATAGGCCTTGGATAGCTCAGTTAATTAGAGCGTCCTCCAGATATGGGAGGTTGCATGTTTGATCTCTGGTCAGTGCTCTCACAAGAAGCAACCAATGAATGCATAAATAAGTGGAACAACAAATCAATCTCTCTCTCTCTCTCTCTCTCTCTCTCTCTCTCTCTCTCTCCCTGTATCTTTCACAAATCAATACAAAAATACAATAAAGATTTCTAAAGAAATTGAGAGAGAGACAAAATTGCGGCAAAATAGACATTTCCGGAGACTTGTGCCAGAGCAGACAGAATGAGTAGATTAAATCAATGAATAACATCCACCCCCTTTTGGCGAATGAGACTCTGCTGGTGAGACAATTTGCATATGGGAAGGGCAGAGGACCCCTGGAGGGTCAGAGGGAAACCTCACGTTACCAAGCTGAATCCCTTGGGACAGGCACAGCGTCTGACTATTGAAAGGACGTCTCTGAGACTGCTGATGGCAGGGGATTCAAGCTCTGGGTCCACAGTCATGAAAGAGTGCACTGAGAGGGGTCAGCCTTAAGGGCTGAACAGACCATGCAGTGATGGCAGGAGAGGAGCAGTCTTTCCCCTCTCTGTGGCCTGTGCTTTTCTTCACTGAACCTAGATCATAGAATCTTTCAGATACAGACACTCACCTTTGGCTGAGGTGCAGAAGGTGCAGACTTGTAAAGTTTGGGGAGAGGCTGGGGAGAAGAGAGAGTCCAGAAGTGGCAGCGGGTCTGGTGCTAAGTCATACCTGCACCCAGGACCTGGTCAGCCATTTTCTCCTGAAGAAATAGTCCCTCCCTCCAGTCTCCAGTCAACCAATACAGCCATACCCAGATTCCACCCTGAATAGTACAAAGGATTAAAAAAATAATTCCCAACAGAAAATTGGCTAATAGAAATAAGATTCTAATTTCAACTTATCTGATTCTGAGCCAAAATGCTTACTCATTTGTGACAAATTATTTGGTATATTATTATTTATATAAAGAAATATAAGACAGGGAATGTGGGGGATGGCCAGACAGGGTTCCCCTGACTGGGCAGCCACCACTGCTGCTGGGATTCCTCCAGGAGCAACCATCCCCGACATGGAGACCAGGCCATCTTGGAGGGGAAAGTAGATGTTATATGAAGCCTGAAAATCTACAACTATGGCATCCAGAAAAGAGTTGTGAACCCAAGGACACCGGTTCCCAAGTGACACAAGCACGTAGATTAGAGGAGCTCTTCACCCACTCACAGAAAAGTCATATTTCACCTGGGATAAGATGAGGTCTCTAGTCCAGGAAGGAGAGAGGAAAGTTCACTGTGGGAGCTGGAAGACCTGGGGAACTCTGAGACCAGAAAAATCCACGGCCCTGGGGCTGGCATGATCCATGAATATGGAAGGAGGTCCGTAAAGATGATAACAGAAGAGAATTATAAAAAGCAACACATAGCTGAACTAGGCACAAAAGGACAGACTAAAAATTTTAACACTGTGCCAGTTGCTTAGACCCAAGGGGAAAAAAGACTGCAAAGACTTGTGTGCAACCCCAGAGTCCCAGAGTTCACACACTTACTCTAGGTCTTCTCTCTCTCTCCTTCTCTCTCTTTCTCTCCTCCTTTCTGTTTAAATCTGTGCTTTTGACTATTAAGCCCAATACATAGAATGATCCAGTTGGGGGCACTCTAAGAGACTGCAAGGGAAAGTTATTTTTGTGGAACCTGGGGATCAGAGCAGTGAATAACAATCAGAGAACCAGCTCTGAGGTAACCCTTTTTCCCAAACTGGTATTAAGGTCCACAGGGAAAAAAAAATGTAAACACTAGCTAGAGAGGACCTATAGATTCAGAAACAACCACCCAGGGGCTGAATCATTAATTGACTCTTCTGTAAACACAAATAAAGGAGTATAAGAAATAAAGATGTACAGCCTGCTTGAAAGTTAGGACTATGGCCTATGACACTGAAAAGCAGTGAAATGCAGGGAACTTCAATAGTGTCCTGACTAGGAAACAGGCATGCCACACAGAACAGTAGAGGAAGTGAATGACCTTCACTACTGTACATTTTTATTTTTTTTCATCTTTTACTTGAGAAACCAATTTTTTTTTCCTTTTTTCCTCACTTGATTTTACCTTTTTAATTACTACATTTTTATTTTCAATCAGTATTATTACTACTACTATTTTACCTTTTTAAAAAGTGTAATTTTATTTTCCCTTTATTTTACTTTGGGATTTGTGTTCTACATTCCATTTTCATCTTTTTTTTAGCATCATTTTACTCTATCTCAACTTTATCTTTATGCCAATACTCTCTTCCTCACTTTTACCCTTTTGATGTCCTGTTTCTCTTACCCTATTTTTGCATTAGATATCCCCTATTCCTTCTTTTTACCCCCAGCTAATACTTATATATCTAATTTCCAATCCCCTGCTCCAAGTACATACACATCTATCTCTTCTCTTTCTTGACTGTCCAATTTTTTTTCTGTCTTTGATGTTTTTGTTTCCTTGAGTGTTGATTTTATCATTTTCTTTATGCTTATTTGTGAGATGGTTTCACTTTTTCTTTTTGTATTTTTGTTTTGATTTTAATTGTTTTTTGTTGTTGTTTTGTTTTGTTTTTGCCTCTGTTTTCCCTCAACTCACTTGATGTTAGTTGGTGTTTGTAGTTTGCATTCATCTCTAGAAATTTGCTGCTGGCGTTTGTTCGGATTAGTGGTTGTTCTATTGGAGTTTTCCCCCCATATAAATAGTTTTTTCCCTCTCTTCATTCTTATTCTATTTCTTTTCTCTCTTAATTTTTCCCTTTCCCAATTTCATTTTTGTACTCCTTTTTTTCATCTCCTTTATTTCTTGTCCTCTAATTCTCCTTTCTCTGTAGGTCACATTTATTTGGGTTTATTAATATTGTGAATATAGTTGTGTTCAGTGCCTTGTGTATGGTGCTTGATTTGTTGTATTTTGTACCTTTAAATCAACACAGGAGGGAAAGAATTACATAACCAGACACCTGGAGAAGAGAAATCATAGGGAGACAAACAGCCTGCATATGAAAGAAAAACAGGCATCACCAGAAAGGGAAGTAAGCAAAATAGAGGCAAGCAACATATCAGAGAAAGATTTCAGAGAAATGATCATAAGGTGGATGAAAAGAATGGAAGACAATTTCAACAGTATGTGTAAGAACCAAGAGGAAATGAAGAACAATCAAGAAGAAATGAAAAATGGCATCACCGCTAAAAAGAACTCAATATAAAGCATCAACAGTAGACCAGAAGAAACAGGACTTCATCAGTAACCTTGAAGATAAGGTTGGAAAAAATAGCCACATAGAGCATCTAGAAAAGAAAAAAAAAACAGGAGGAGAGCCTGAGGGAACTTTGGGATGACACAAAATGAAAGAACATCCACATAATAGGAACGAACACCAGAAGGAGAGGAAACTTAGCAAGGAATAGAAAACCTGTTTTAAGAAATAATGACATAAAAATTCCCTTATACATGGAAGAAAAAATTAAGCTCAAAGAGTCCCAAACAAATTAAACCCCAAAAGATAAATACCAAGACACATTATAATTAAATTGGAAAACACCAATGACAAAGTAATCATCTTAAAAGTGGACAGAGAGAGACAGAACATTACCTGCAAAGAATACCCATCATACCTGTGACTGATTCTCAACATAAATACATCAGGAAGAAGGGAATGGAATGAAATATACAAAGTCATGCAAAGGAAGGGACTGAATCCAAGAATACTATACCAAGCAAGGCTGTCAATGAAAATTGAAGCTGAAATCAGGAGCTTCACAGACAATGAAGGACTAAGATAGTTTATTGGCACCAATCCAGCAATGCAAGAAATGCTAAAGGGTCTGCTATAAAAAGAAGAAATAGGAAGTGAAGAAGAAACATAGGGATAAAGAATTAAAATGGTAACAAACAAGTACCTATCAATAATAAATTTAAATGTAAGTGGATTTAATGTCCCAATCAAAAGACATAGGGTAACTGAGTGGATAGGGAAACATGAGCCATATAACTGCAGTCTACAGGAAATGCACCTCAGAGTAAAATACACACACAGACTGATGGTGAATGGATGCAAAAACGGTTAATGAGGCGAATAGAAATGAAAATAAAGCTGGGGTACCAATAATTATACCTGAAAAATTAGATCTCAATGTGAAGGTCATAAAAAGAGGTAAGGAAGGCCGCTTCATAATACTAAAGGAAGGAATTCAGCAATAAGAATTAATTCTAGTAAAAATATATGCTCCCAATACAGGAGTATATATATATATATATATATATATATATATATATATATATATATATATATATACAGAAAACTGGAGGATATCAAGGGAGATATTGACAGCAATGCAATCATTGTAGGGGACTTTAATACCCAAGTACCACCATTGGAAAAATCCTCTAAACAAAAAATCAGAAAAGAAACAATAATCCTAAATAACTCATTAGACTACATGGAATTAATTGAGATCTTCAGAACATTTCACCCCAAAGCCACAGAATATACATTCTTCTCAAGTGCACAAGGGTCATTTTCAAAGATAGACCCTATATTGGATCACAGGCAAAGTCTCTTCAAACTCAAGAAGATAGAATTCAGGGATACTGTAGGAGATGACAGTGTGTGGGTGCATGTGATGGGTGTGTGATTGAGTGAGGGACAGTTGAATATCAGAACAGTGGGGGCTGGCAGTCCAGGCTCTCTTGGACAAGGAAACACTGCCATCGCAGCTTTCACTCCACAGACTGCAGGACTTCGTGTGGAGCCCACAGCATTTTGAAGGGGAAAATGGCTTTTCTTTGGGAACTCAACACCACCAGCCAGATAGGCCTTGGAGTTCTCTGTGACCCAACAGCTACTCTAGCCAGAGTCCCGAACGGACCCTGCAGACCTGTGGACCCTGGGACCTCCACCTCCAAAACAGTGAGTGCAACCTTCTTTGCCCCAGCGACAGCAGTGCAGCTGTGGCTACGGCCACACATTGGTCCAGGCTTGCGAATTCCCGGGTCACCTTGCCACAATTTCGACTGTGCATTGGTTTCAGCTGTGGCCATACACTGGTCCTTGCCTGCAGAACTCCCAGGTCAATGCGTTTTCATTCACCACAGTTTCCCAGTCTGCAGAGTGCCTTTGCTCCAGATTACGAAACACCCCAGTTTCTGTGTTTGTGTGTTAGGGTCACGCTATCTGTGGCGCACTAATTCCTGTGTTTGCGTGTTCTAGTTGCCCTGTCTATGGAATGCCCTCCCATCTTGCTTTTGGAGCATCCTGGTCATTGCTTTTGTGATGCACCCCTGAGGCCACCAACCAAGGTGGGTTTTCAGCAGCGCGTTTCTGATGGTCCACCCCTAAACAGTGCTTGGGAGCCAGTGGGAGCTACCGTGGGTGTGATTTTTTAACTCTGGGCACCATAGTCACACCTCTCCAGGGTGTAGGCCCCCTGAAACACATCACTCCTACACAGGTACTTGGTCCCACTGTGTATCACGCTGGGTATGCATGATCTCAATTAAGGGTGCAAAACAGCAACAATAGGGACACTACTTTCCATGGTTGCCATTTGTTAGACCCCCACAGTTGTGCTGGTCAAGCTTGCAGATCTACATAAAGATAACCCAAATAGCTCAAGTAGGAAACTACAGTAAATTAACAAATACAGGAGAATTGATAGAATACACCAGTACCACCACCACCCCTAAAAAAAACAAAACAAAACAAAACAAAACAAAACTTGGCTAGTAAAGCAATTGGATCTATAATTAAAACATTACAGGAAAACATGGGAAGACATAAAAGCAATCCCCAAAGGAAAGAAAAAGAGGAAGCACCAGAAAGGAAGTTAGATGAAATTGAAGTGAGCAGCCTTTCAGAGAAAGAATTCAGAGTAATGGTTTTAAGGATATTTAAACAAATGGAAGAAAAATATACACAACTCAGAGAAAATATCACACAATTCAATGAAAACTATAAGGAGCTGAATGAGAATGTCACCAACATTAAACAAAACTAAGTGGAGTTGAAGAACGACATAGCTGCAATAAGGAACACAATGGAAGGCCTAAACAGTAGACTAGAAGAGGCTGAGGACCACATCAGCAAATTAGAAGACAAGGTAGGAAAAAACACACAAACGCAGCAACAACTGGAAAAAAAATGCTTAAAAAACAAGAAGAGAGCCTAAGGGAACTTTGGGACAACACAAAACAAAACAACATACACTTAATTGGTATACAAGAAGAAGTGGAAGAAAAACAAGGAATAAAAAATCTATTTGAATAAATAATGACAGAAAATGTCCCTGATATTGACAAGGAAAAAAATATGCAAGTCCAAGAAGTACACAGAGTCCCAAACAAGCTGAACCCAAAAAAACCAACACCAAGACACATCATAATTAAATTGGCAAACACTAACAACAAAGTAAGAATCTTAAAGGCTGCCAAAGAGACAGAAAGTTACCTATAAGGGATCTTCTATTAGAATATCAACTGATTTCTCAACAGAAACACACCAAGCCAGAAGAGAATGGAATGAAATACATAAAGTGATGCAAAACAAGGGTCTGAACCCAAGAATACTATGCCCAGCAAGGCTAGCATTCAAAATTGAAGGTGGAATTAGGAGCTTTACAGACAAGAAAGGGTTAAGAGAGTTCATCATTACCAAGCCAATAATGCAAGAAATGGTAAAGGGACTGCAATAAAAAGAAGAAAGAAAAAGGCAAGAAAAAACTCAAACACTAAGGAAAAATATGACAACAAACATGAACTTGTCAATAATATCATTAAACGTAAATGGGTTAAATGCACCAATCAAAAGACATAGGGTGGCTGAATGATTAGGAAAATATGAGCCATACATTTGCTGTCTACAAGAGATCCACCTCAGAGAAAAGGATTCACACAGACTGAGAGTGAAGGGATGGAAAAATATTTTTCAGGCAAATAGAAATTAGAAAAAAGCTAGGGTAGCGATACTTATATCTGATAAAATATACCTCAAAGTAAAGGCTATAACAAGAGATAATGAAGGCCACTACATAATAGTAAAAGAAGTAATTCATCAAGAAGATATAACTCTGGTTAACATATACGCACCTAATACAGGAGCCCCTAAATATAAAAAAAAAAAAAAACTTCTGGGTTATATAAAGGGACAGATTGACAACAATACAATCATAGTAGGGGATTTTAATACACCACTGACATCTCTGGACAAATCCTCTAGACAAAAAAAAGCAGCAAAGAAAGAGCAATTCTAAATAACTCACTAGATCAGATGGGCCTAATTGACATCTTCAGAGCATTTCACCAGAAAGTTATAGAATACAGTGGTACCTCGAGATACGACTGCCCTAACATACAAGATTTTTGAGATAGGAGCCGTCGAGCTAGCGATTTTTGCTTTGAAATATGAGCAACAGTTGAGATATGAGTAATCACGCAGATGGGCCTGCTGCATAGGACCCAACAGTTTACTGCGACTCGAGCTTCTCATAGTTTCCCAAGCCTCAAGGTTACGGAACAAATTAAACTTGTATCTCGAGGTACCACAGTATACATTCTTCTCAAGTGTACATGGGATATTCTCAAAAGTATACCACATATGGGGTAACAAGCAAAGTCTCCCCAAATTCAAAAAGATTGAAATCATATCAAGCATTTTCTCAGACCACAACGGCATAAGATTAGAAATAAACTACAATAAAAACGTTCCAAAAAATTCAAACACTTGGAAGTTGTATAGCATGTTACTAAACAATGATTGGTTTATAAATGAGATCAAAGAAGAAATTAAAAATATTCTGGAGACTAATGACAATAAAAAACACAAGAATGCAAATGCTACCTGACACAATGAAAGCACTGCTGAGAGGGAAGTTTATAGCTCTACAGACCTACCTCAAAAAAACAGGAAAAAATGGTAATGTATCAGCTAACTCAAAAACTCAAAGAATAAGAGAGTGTGAGCAGAAGGAAGGAAATAATGAAGATCAGAGCAGAAATGAATGACATAGAGACCAAAAATCAATACAAAAAATCAACAAAACTTAGAGCTGATTCTTTGAAAGAATAAACAAGATTGGTGAACCTCTAGCAAGGCTAACCAAGAAACAAAGAGAGAGGACCCAAATAAACAAAATCAGAAATGAGAGAGGGGAATTAACAACAGACCTCACAGAAATAAAAAGAATTGTTAAAAAATACTATGAACAACTCTATTCTAACAAATTTCACAAACTAGAGGAAATGGACAGATTCCTAGAAAAATACAACCTTCCAAAATTCACACAGGAAGATTCTAAAAATCTTAACATGCTTATAACTATGGAAGAAATTGAAGCAGTCATCAAAAAGCTTCCAGTAAACAAAAGCCCAAGGCCAGACAGCTTCACAGGGGAATTTTACCAAACATTCATAGAAGTACTAAAACCCATCTTTCTCAAACTATTCCAGAAAATTCAAGAGGAAGGAATACTTCCAAACTTCTACTGTAAAACCAGCATCACCCTAATACCAAAACCCAATAATGATAACACAATGAAATAGGATTACAGACAAAGATCCCTCATGAACATCGATGCCAAAATCCTCAACAAAATTCTATCAAATCGAATCTTAGCAGTACGTCAGAAAGATCATACACAATGACCAAGTATGATTTATCTCAGTGATGCAAGGATGGTACAATATCCACAAATTAATACACATGATGCATCAAATAAACAAATTAACATGAACATCACATAGTCATTTCAATTGATGCAGAAAAAGCATTTGACAAAATCCATCATCCTTTCTTGATTAAAACTCTCAGCAAGGTGGGAATAGAAGGATCATACCTCAACATAAGAGAAGCCATATATGATAAACCCACAGCCAACATCATACTCAATGGACAAAATCTAAAACCATTTCTCCTAAGAACAGGATCAAGATAGGGATTTCCAATCTCACCACTACTGTTCAATATATTATTAGCCATTGCAATTAGACAAGAAGAAGAAATAGAGGCAACCTAATTGGAAAAGAAGAGGTAAAACTGTCCTTTTTTGTAGATAACATGATACTGTATATAAAAAATATGAAAGACTCCATCAAAAAATTCTTAAACTTAATAAATGAATTTAGCAATGTGGCAGGATACAAAATAGATGCCAGGAAATCCATTGCATTTCTATACATGAATAGTGAATTCACAGAAAGAGAGACTAAAACAAGCAATCCCATTTACCATCAGAGCAAAAAAATTAAGATACCTAGGAATAAACTTAACTAAAGAGGTAAAAGACCTATATGCAGAAACCTGTAGGACACTGAGGAAAAAAGACAAAGACATAAACAGATGGAAGAACATACCATGTTCATGGATTGGTAGAATCAACATCATTAAAATGTCCATAGTACGCAAACCAATCTATAGTGCACTCCCCATTAAATTATCAATGGCATATTTCACAGGCCTAGAATGAACTTTCCAAAAATTCATTTGGAATTTAAAAAAATCCCAAATAGCTGCAGCAATCCTAAGAAAGTAGAACTAAATAGGTGGGATCTCAATACCGGATATCAAGCTGTATTACAATGCCACTATTCTCAAAACAGCCTGGTACTGGCACAAAAACAGACATATAAACCAATGGAATAGAATAGAGAACCTAGATATCAACCCAAAACACTATGCTCAATTAATATTTGACAATGGAGGCATGAACTTACAATGAAGTCAAGAAAGACTCTTCAATAAATGGTGTTGGGAAAATTGGACAGATATATGCAAAAAATGAAACTACACTACCAACTTACACAATACACAAAAAATAAATTAAAAATTTATAAAAGACCTATACATAAGACTGGGAACCATAGAAATGCTGGAGGAATCCACAGGCAGCAAAATCTCAGACATATGCTGAAGCAATTTTTTTCACTAATACCGCTCCTAGGGCAATGGAAACTAGAGACAAAATAATAAAGTTGGACTACATCCAAGTAAAAAGCTTTCTCATAGCAAAAAAACAACCACAACAACAACAAACAAACAAAAAAAAAACATCAATAAAACAAGAAATCCCACTGCATGGGAGATCATATTTGCCAAAGTTATTACCGATAAAGGTTTAATCTCCAACATTTACAAGGACTTCATAAAATGTAACCAAAGGAAGGTAAACAACCCGATTAAAAAATAGGCAATGGACCTATACAGACACACATTTTTTGAAAGAAGACAGAAAGAAGGCCAAGAGACATATTAAAACATGCTCAAAATCACTAATTAACTGAGAGATTCAAATCAAAACCACAATGAGGTACCATCTCATACCTGTCAGACTGGCTATCATCAATAAATCAACAAATGACATGTGCTGGCAAGGATGCAGAGAAAAGGGAACCCTGGTGCACTGCTGGTGGGAATGCAGACTGGTGCAGCCACTGTGGAGAACAGTAGAGAGTTTCCTCAAAAACTAAAAATGGATCCCACTTTTAAGAATATATTCCAAGAAACTAGAAACACCAATTAGAAAGGATATATGCACCTCTATGTTCATAGAGGCATAATTCACCATACCTAAGATTTGGAAACAGCCTAAGTGCCCATCAGCAGATAAGTAGATTAAAAAATTGTGGTGCAGCTACACAATGGAATACTGAGCTATGATAAAAAAAAAAAAGAAGGAATTTTTACTATTTGCAGCAGCATGGATGGAATTGGAGAGCATTGTGCTAAGTGAAATAAGCCAGTCAGAGAAAGATGAATATCATATGATTTCACTCATTTATGGCATATAATGAACAACATAATCTGATTAACAAAAGCAGGTCCATCAGACCATCAAACCTCAGAAGGAATGTAGAGGAGGGTGTCAGTAAGGGGGAGAGATTAACCAAAGGACTTGTATGCATGCATATAAGCCTAACCAGTGGACACAAACAACGGGGGTATGAGAGCATGAGTTGGAGGATTGGGGGGATAATGGGAGGATAAGACACACATATAATACCTTAATCAATAAAGATTTTAAAAAATACAATAGAACCTGTTTCTTATTAAAAGAGGATGCCAATTTGATAACAGCAAAGCAAAAACACATTTAGGGTTTTCATAAATAACAAAATAAGGAGTGTTGAATGGTACAAAAATCCATTTTAGTGAAGACTAGCGGGATCAAAGAGAAAAGAGGAGGTTTGAGGTCTTGCTCTGCTATCAACAGATGTTCCCCAATGATAGCACAATTATCAGGAAATGATACTTCAGCAATGGTGATATACAAAAGATAGGAAAAAAAGTCATTTAAAGAATTCAGTAATCCTTGCTTTTATCATAGAGGAAAGCACTGTGAGATAAATCAAAACCCACTAACAAGACTGTTTCTCTAAAATTTTCCATATGGTCTGAATTTATTTTTTCCAGATAACCAAGTTATTGGGCTAAGGAAGATGCCAAAGAGCTGTGTTTGTGAGATTTGCAAAGTTTTCACTTGGTTTTAAAAATGATAGTCATGCCAAAACTGGTTTGCTCAGTGGATAGAGCGTCAGCCTGCGGACTGAAAGGTCCCAAGTTCGATTCTGGTCAAGGGCATGTACCTTGGTTGCGGGCACATCTCCAGTAGGGGGTGTGCAGAAGGCGGCTGATTGATGTCTCTCTCTCATCGATGTTTCTAACTCTCTATCCTTCTCCCTTCCTCTCTGTAAAAAATCAGTAAAGTATATTAAAAAAAAATGATAGTCTTGGTGAGGAGGGAAGAGGACTCTGATTGACATCAAGTCCTCATGTGTATGATGTATTAATTCTAAGATGTACTTCTGCATAAATTATAGAAATATGCATTCCTTTGCCTTAAATTATATTTGAGCATGAAAAAAAAACCTGTAAAAACATATTTTTAAGAACTTGACCACTTTAACAATGGGATATGATATCTATGATATACTGGGTGGAATTCTGGAGCTAAATTTTGACACTGAAAAGTGATGGGACAATACAAACGATTGTCCAATGACATAAAATAACACCAGGAATTTGGTTATAGAAATTATATCAAGGTGACATTAGAACAACTTGTGTTAGTAGGCAAGGATACTCTATAATTGAACTGTGATTCTGTAGTGCCCAAACCAACAACTGAAAATTATAATATTTATTTGAACTCTGTTATTGTGGTAACTTGTAAGCACTGTCCTTCTTACCCCAACATCTCTCCTTCTCTCTGGGTCATGGGTAGGGGGAATGCATGGGATGTACAGGGTCACTCTTACTGCAACATATGAAATCACTGTTTATAGATCCTCTGGTGAAAAACTCGTGAGGCTTGTGTTTTCATCAAGGTTATTCTACTTTTAGATCAGTGTGGCCTGTCACTTCACTTTCTAGCCTTCAGTTTTCTCCTCTACCAAACAACGATAATCCCTGCTTTACCTGTTTACAAAGCTTTATTTAAAATTATTCTCTATTAATTATTTTTATATATATTCACAACAATTCTGGTAGGTAGATCAGGTAAAAGTCTATAATATAGAACAGATATATTGCAAGGAAAGGGAGAGCAGGTGTAATCTAACTTGCATGAATTAAGGCACGAATCTAAATAAACCAACCATGCAACTACAGATAATTGGCATGGGGATAGATGAACAAATGTCAGAAAGGAAAATATCTTAAGGTACTACAGTAACTCAGAGGGAGCATTTGGGATTTTGTCACCATAAATGTTTCAGGAAAATAAGTGGTCCTTCTTTGGGATCAATTTATTGACATAAAACAGGGAGAAACTATCTGGACTAAATGGAAAAAAAGTTATTGCTACGAGGGTCCAGACCTGTTCTGTTTAATATTGTAGCCACTAGCCACATGTGGCTATTTAAATTACTAAAATTAAATTAAATAAACAATTCAGTCTCTCGGTCTCACAAGCATTATTTCAAGTGCTCAATAATCACATGTGGCTAGTAGCTACCATACTGGACAACATAGGAACAGAATGGTTCTATAATCACACAAAATGCTATTGGACAACACTGCTCAAGAAAAGTGACTGGAAGAAAATCTTTATCCTAATAATTTTTTTGTTTTCCTTTGGTAACCATGACTCTCAAAGTTTATTTCTTTAAATATTCCTTCTTCTCATTTCACCCATCTCATCAATATCTGACTTTACTCTAATATTTTACCATCTTGTCTTAGACCTTAGATAAGATTAGCAAATGTTTCAGAAACAGAATCATTCTTTATTCCTGACAGAGAAAGAAACCCAAAATATTTATTATTCTCCTTTAATTCTCAGCAAAAAATGCTGGGGAAAGATCATTATTTCTTATATTTAGAGGAATTAACTAGAAGATTAGAAGAGTGGATTTTTCCATCGTGTTCTCTCTGTCTCGTCATCTATCAAATGACTGTGTTAAATTATGTAACCTCTAAAAATCATTGCTGCTATAAATTTTAATAAATAAATCACAATGACTGTCACATAGGTATAGTGAAGAGTATTCTTTATTGAGTAAGATATTGAACTAATGGTTTCTGAGGATTCTCCAAACTCTAAGATTTTAATAGGGAATCTTCCCCTTAAATTCCAGTTTTGAACTTATGTGTTCATTAAATCCAACTTTTTCTCTAATCTACAAATTAAAGATAAATAATTCCAAGTTGCAATTTTAGCAATCTGGTCAAACCATTTCTGACCCTGATCTTCAAAGAATAAATGAAGATAAATTTCATAGCCACAAATTTTTAATTTGAGCAAAAAAAAATTAGAAGAAACTGCCCTGACCAGGTGTTTTAGTTGGTTGGAACATCATCCCATAAGCCAAAAGGTGGCAGGTTCAATTGATAGTCAAGGCAGATACCTCAGTTGTGGATTTGATCCCTGGTTAGGATGCATGGTTGCATGTGGGAAACAACTGATTGATGGTTATCTCTTTTCTCTCTCTCTCTCTCTCTCTCTCTCTCTCTCTCTCTCTCTCTCTCTCTCTCTCTCTCTCTTCTCTCCCTCTTCCTCTTTCTCTCCCTTTCATTCTCCCTCTCCCTACCCTCGCCCTCTCCCTCTCCCTCCCCATCTCCATTCCTCTCTAAAATCATCAAACATATCTTCAGGTGAGAATTTAAAATAATAGTAATAATAATATAACTATTAGAGAAAGGGTGGGAGAGGGAGAAAGAAAAACAAAGTGTTTATGTGAAAATTGATAATAAATGCATGTTAAAAATAAGTCTTTGTCTTCATAAACACAATAGTTTATTGGTAGGAAATGGGTAGGATGAAACCAATTATTAGAACTGTGGGGTTGAAAGCTTGAAAATTAGTCTTTGACAAAAACATACTCCTGAAAATAGTAACATTTAGCTGCACCTTAGGATGAGATGAACATGGCATAATTACATCTCTCATGACAAGGAATAATAAAAATCACCTAACATTTAAATAATTCACAAATAATAGTATAGCGGTTAAACTAATGAGCCTGGAAACCCATGAAGAGTGCTTGGAAAATTGTTAGGGGACTACTATTTCCACAATCATCTCCTATAGAGTGAAAATAGTACCATGAGGCAATAAACTTAGATTCAATACACATGGCTTTGTAAAATAATGATTTTCAATTCACAGACCAGATGATGTCTAAAGTTCCTCCCCCAATTACCATTCTTTAATTTTGTTGGAGCACCATGAAAATAAAGGTGATAGCAGCTATCTATAGCATGCTTACTATGTATTATGTGCTAAAGAATGGCTTATATAAATTTAATTCTCACAACACAGTGAGATAAGAAGTTTTTTTTTATTTTATTGTTTAAAGTATTACACATAGTAATACAAATATCTCATTTTTTCCCCCATTGACCTTCTCCCAGCCTCCCCTACTCCCTGTCGCATGCCCTCATCCCACCCTCTCCAGAGTGTTTTGTCCATTGGTTGTGCTTAAATGCATGCATACAAGTCCTTCTGTAGATCTCTTTCCACCCCTTCCCAAGACTCCACAGCCTTCCCACTGTAATTTGATAGTCTGTTTGATGCTTTACTGCCCCTGTATCTATCTTTTTGTTCATCAGCTTTTAATGTTCTTTATTTTCCATAAATGAGTGAGATCATGTGGTATTTTTCTTTCACTGATTGGCGTATTTCACTTAACATAATGCTTTCCAGATCTATCCATGCTGCTGCAAATAGTAAAAATTCCTTCATTTTTATCACAGCTTAGTATTCCATTGTGTAGCTGCACCACAATTTTTTAATCTACTTATCTGCTGATGGGCACTTTGGCTGTTTCCAAATCTTAGCTATGGTGAATTGTGTCTCTATGAACATAGGGGTGCATATATCCTTTCTAATTGGTGTTTCTAGTTTCTTGGAATATATTCTTAAAAGTGGGATCACAGAGTCAAATGGGAGATCCATTTTTAGTTTTTTGAGGAGACTCCATACTGTTCTCCACAGTGGCTGCACCAGTCTGCATTCCCACCAGCAGTGCACCAGGTTTCCTTTTTCTCCGCATCCTTGCCAGCACTTGTCATTTGTTGATTTGTTGATGACAGCCAGTCTGACAGGTGTGATATGGTATCTTACTGTGGTTTTGATTTGCATCTCTCGGTTAATTAGTGATTTTGAGCATGTTTTTATGTCTCTTGGCCTTCCTTGTCTTCTTTTGAAAAGTATCTATTAAGGAGCATTGCCAATTTTTATTGGATTGTTTATCTTTCTTTTATTAAGATGTATGAATTCTCTGTAAATGTTGAAGACTAAACCTTTATTGGTGATAATATTGGCAAATATGATCTCCCATGCAGTGGGATTTCTTGTTGGTTTGTTGATATTTTCTTTTGCTGTGAAAAAGCTTTTTATTTTGATGTAACCCCACTTGTTTATTTTCTCTTTAGTTTTCATTGCCCTAGGAGCTATATAGGTGAAGAAATTGCTGTCTGAGATTTTGCTGCCTGTGGATTCCTCTAGTATTTTTATGGTTTCCCATCTTATGTTTAAGTCCTTTATCAATTTTGAGTTAATTTTTGTGTATGGTATAAGTTGTTGGTCTAGTTTCTTTTTTTTTTTCATATATCTGTCCAATTTTCCCAACACCATTTATTGAAGAGACTGTCCTGACTCCTTTGTATGTTCATGCTTCCTTTGTCAAATATTAATTTAGCATAGTGTTTTGCATTGATATCTGGGTTCTCTATTCTATTCCATTGGTCTATATGTCTGTTCTTGTTGTGCCAGTACCAGGCTGTTTTGATAACAGTGGCATTGTAATAGAGCTTGTGATCCCTCCTATTTTGTTCTTCTTTCTAAGGATTGCTATGGCTCATCGGGTCTTTTGTTATTCCACATGAGTTTTTGGAGAGTTCTTTCTAGGTCTGTAAAATATGTCATTGATATTTTAATTGGGAGAGTGCATTGAATCTATAGATTGGTTTGGGTAGTTTGGACATTTTAATGATGTTGATTCTACCAATCCATGAATATGATATGTTCTTTCATCTGTTTATGTCGTTCTCTATCTCTTTTCTCAGTGTCCTATAGTTTTCTGCGTATAGGACTTTTACCTCTTTAGTGAAGTTTATTCCTAAGCATCTTAATTTTTTTTGCTCTGATGATAAATGGGATTGTTTTTTTAGTCTCTCTTTCTGTAAATTCACTATTCGTGTATAGAAATGCAATGGATTTCTTGGCATTAATTTTATATCCTGCTACATTGCCAAATGTATTTATTAAGTCTAACAACTTTTGGGTGGAGTCTTTCAGGATTTTTATGTATAATATCATTTAATATGCAAATAAGTACAGTTTTACCTCTTCTTTTCCAATTTGGTTGCCTTTTTTTCTCCTACTTGTCTAATTGCTATGGCTAATAATTCCAGTATCATGTCAAACAGGAGTGGTGAGAGTGGGTATCCCTATCTAGTTCATGTTTTTAGGGGAAATGGTTTTAGGTTTTGCCCATTGAGTATGATGTTGGCTGTGGGTTTCTCATATATGGCTTTTCTTATGTTGAGATATGATCCTTCTATTCCCACCTTGCTGAGAGTTTTTATCAATAAAAGGTATTGGATTTTGTCAAATGCTTTTTCTGTATCAATTTATATGACTGTGATATTTATATTAATTTGTTTATGTAATATATTTGTTTATTGATTTGTGGTTATTGTATCATGCTTGCATTACTGGGATAAGTCCTACTTGGTCATGATGTATGATCTTTCTGGTATACTGCAGGATCTGATTTGCTAGAATTTTGCTCAGGATTTGGTTTTCTATGTTCATGAAGGATATTGGCCTATAATTCTCTTTCTTTGTGTTGTCTTTCTCTGGTTTTGGATTTAGGGTGATGCTGGCTTCAGAGCATGAAGTTGGAATTGTTCCATCTTCTTGAATATTTTGGAATTATCTGAGGAGAGTAGGTTTTAGTTCTTCCTTGAATGTTTGGTAAAACTCCCCTCTGAGCCATCTGGCCCCCGGCTTTTGTTTGCTGGAAAGTTTTTGATGACTGCTTCAATTTCTTCCATAGTTATTGGCCTATTGAGATGTTTAGATTCTTCCTGATTGAGTTTTGGAAGGTTGTATTTTTCAAGGAATATGTCAATTTCCTTCTGGTTGTCAATTTTGTTGGAATAGAGTTTTTCATAGAATTTTTTCACAATCCTTTGTATTTCTATGGGGTCTGTTGTTATTATTCTTCTTTCATTTCTGATTTTGTTTATCTGGGTCCTCTCTCTTTGCTTTTTGGTTAGCCTGGTTAATGGTTCATCAATCTTGTTTATCCTTTCAAAGAACCATCTCTTGTTTTTGTTAATCTTTTATATTGTTTTTTCTTCTCTATGTCATTTATCTCCCCTCTGATCTTTATTATTTCCTTCCTTCTGTTTTCACTGGGCTTTTCTTTTGCTCCTTTTGTAACTCTTTGAGTTGTTGGTTAGGTAATTTATTACCATTGTTTCCTCTTTTTTGTTTTTGTTGTTGTTGTTGTTGTTGTCTTGTTTTGTTTTTTTTTTTGCAGTAGGCTTGTAGAGCTATGCAGTTCCATCTCAAGACTGCTTTTGCTGTGTCTATTGATTTTTAGATAAAGTTGAAGGGAGGAAGGGAACAAGGGGTAAGTGAGAAAGAGAAATATCAATGTGAGAAACACACATTGATTGGTTTCCTGCTGCATGCACCCAAACTGAGCAAGGGATCCAACCTGCAATCCAGATACTTCCCTTAAGCAGAAATCCAACCTGTGACCCTTCAGTGTCAGACCAAGACTCTATGCATTGAGCAATACCAGACATTGTGAGATCACATTCTCAAGCACTATTTTGGCTATCTCACTGAATATGTGCTGGTAATACAAATTCCAGTACATATTGAATTCATAAGGAAAGTGTCATTTGTGTGTATTTTCATCTCCTTTATGGAGTCTATCCAAAACCTTTCAAACATTCAAACATCTTCAATATCATAATTACCATTTACTAATTGCTTTCTTGTTGCAGGCTCTGTGGTAGGAGCTTATTCTTAATTAATTTTCAGGCAGCTCTATGAAATTGGGACTATTATTCCTTTTTTGTAGATGAAAAATCTGAGATATCATAGTTGCTAATATTATTAAAGTCATACAAATGAGGATTGATAGATAAATTCAAACCCAGTTTTGCCTTACTTCAATCAAAACCATTTATTATTGCTTTTAGATTTTATATTTTCAGATGTGAATTAGGGAATGATAGACAAGAATCTCTCCCTCATGTGGGCACAAGCACCTCCGCCTCAATATATGCCTCAATTACTCATAAAGCTATTTGGAGGATGTCAAGATGTTTGAAATTCTAAAGCATCTGGCACTGAAGTCAACAGGAAATGAAGATGGACGAGAAAAAACACATTTGAATCATTGAGTGGATTTATGTTGCCTCCACAGCACTCTGTACTCTTTAATTTGGTTAATGATTATTCTATTTGGAAAGTTATAGAACAGTTGGTGCATATTTGCCTAACTTTAGCTTCTTATGAAGAGTTAATAATTTCT